>PVLA01016581.1:0-20267 GCA_004027455.1 Hydrochoerus hydrochaeris
AATTATTTCTAAGATCACAAAATGTAATTTATCAACTAGTGAATTCTTAGT
Organism: Hydrochoerus hydrochaeris; assembly: GCA_004027455.1. Classification (NCBI taxonomy): domain Eukaryota; kingdom Metazoa; phylum Chordata; class Mammalia; order Rodentia; family Hydrochaeridae; genus Hydrochoerus; species Hydrochoerus hydrochaeris. Next base: position 52 of record PVLA01016581.1, read on the forward strand.
GTTAGTTTCTTTTGAAATTTTGTATTATTTCTACCCTTTTTTCTGTTTTGCTTTTTTCTTTAAATAAAAAAAAACTAAAGAAAGTCAAGTGGAACAATAAAAATACTTATTAATTAAATGACTTCTTGTACATTTATTGAATTAATAAATGTATCATTCAATTTTACTGTAATAAAGTTTAATTCACTTTCTTTTGACATTATTGTATTAGTGGAGGTTATGCACAGTGAGTCTGAACTCTGGAATGATTTGTTTTTTCAACAGAATTAAATTAAGTTCAATAATAGAATTTATTATGATTTTTCTAACATATATGATCCTATTTTACAGTAAATTTTAATCATAGAATTTCCATTTATCATTTACAACAACATGCTAATTAGTTTTTTTCTTTTGTTTTCATTAGTATATGTTTTCAATGTATTATTAATGAATAACATTCATCCTGGAGATTTGGCCCATGTGCATATCCCATTTTAATTATTTTTATTTTCCCTTCTCTTTGTCTATTCCCAAGATGCCATTCTCATCTTCAAAAGGCCTATTTCTATTTTTTATCATCTATCTCTCCTTTTAATCTTTAAATTATTTATTTTAAGTTTCTTAATGTTTTTATGTATGCTTCTGATTTACTTCACTTAACATTATGATCATAAAGTACTTTAATTTCCTACATATTATTCAAATGTATCCTTCTTTATGACTGAATAGTACTCCACTATATAAATTTATCACACAACAAATAATTAATTTTATTTGTTGTGTGATAAATTTATAAAGATGGAAGAACTGGAAATTGAAGGATTTTAAAATTTTGTGAAATAAATATTTAAAAGGAAGAAGAAAAAGAACTTGCTTTCTCCTTATTTTAAAGATTATATGTGCATATCTAAAATTTATTACATTCAACCTGCAGAAAGAGAAGTAACCCTCCTAAAATAATTTATCATTAAATTCACCATCAGTGAATGATAGCTAATATTCTTGGCATGTCCTTGTAAATGAAGCAGTATATTGATTCCACTTCTATACTTTTACTTAAAAATAAAACCTCTACAATCTAAACATATTCAGAAATAATGAAGACTTGGACATTCAGAGTCACCCTGGTAATAAAATAAGAAATCTCAGAAGTGATATTTTATGCTTTTAAGGAAAAAGCTTTCTCTTCTAGATTATCTCTAATTTATTGAAAAATTGATTGATATTAAGCACTTTGGAGGAAGTTATTTTAACCTCACAGCAGAAAATCCATCATATAAATGACAATTTAAAGTGCAAGTTATAATACAAATATGATTAAATAAAATCACTGTTAACAAAATATTGAATTTTTCATTTATTCCCTGTAAATGATAGATTATTTATTCTTGTATTAAATGTAATTCAAAAATACAGGAAAATTTAAAAAATAAATATTTTGCATTTACTCTTTCCTAAGAAAATTTCATGAGGCCTAAAAATTTATGAAAACCTTGCTAGAAACATTTATATGAAAAACCAAGAAAGCTTTTGCACATGTTATTTATAGTTGATTAGGGTATACATACTATGGTATACTATTTATAGAATATTAATTACGTTTTACAAAATGTCTAAAATGTCATACTAAACTAACAAAATATTCACTTTTAGTGTATTAATGTGTTCTCATGATTTTTGAATATGGAAGGATGAGAAAACAATGAGATGCTAGATAGTTTATAAGGAAAACAAATCTATATGATTGGTATGAAATAAAGAACCCACATAGTGAAAATAGCCAGGCTCCAAAAATTTTTATAAAGACAATACAAGCCCAATGAACAAAATTCAAAAATTTTCTAAATTAACATACACAACCAAGACTTAAGAAGATCAAAGAATCCCAAATGAAAACTATTCAGTCTCTTCAATGAAATTCACTAAAATGGAAAACAGACAAATACACACTTAGTTCAAAATCTTGAATATAATATCTGTATCTTTGCAGATAATAACATGCTTTGTTCATGTCTAGGTCAAGGGCAAGAGAATTTACCAAGATTAAGAAATGGTATGAATTTATTCAAATAAAGTAAAATCAAAAAGTTATTGGAGACAAGTTTTCAAGAGAGATCTGAATTTTTGTAAGAGTCTGAAAATGTGGGAAAATCATGTAGGCAACAAATCTGAATATCTCAGAAATGCTTTGTGTGGAAAGTCTGCTTCCTGTTCATCTTTTAGGAACATCTATATTATACCTAAAATTGTATATTAAAGTATACAACCATTTATTTAGCTCTCACAGAAGCTCCTTTAGTGTCAAAGAAGGATCTATTCACTTAAGTTCTTTGATTTAAAATTGTTTGTGGTTCATTGGAGGGATTAATTGACCTTATATTTATATTTATTGTGTGATGTTTCCAGTCAGTTTTACTAAAGTGCCTCTTGAATACTGGGCTTGTAATCAGCAGGATTATATCTACAGAGAAATTTTGCTGGTACAAGTTTTAACTCTGGGTCACCACATTCATATTCATGTGCATTAAAGGAAAAATAATGAACTTGTATGTCAGATTTTAAATGTATAAATTAAATAGATTGGAAGACTTAGGAGATTTGATCTTGCTTTCTTAATAAGGTGTCACTCCTGAGAAAGCAACTTCCTAACACCTGCAGCACGTTTGTTGATGCAATCATCATATGAGTAAGTTCAAGAAGAATTTAAGTGGAGAATACAGTCTGAGACAGGAAGAATATCTAATCAACAGTAGAACAGCATGCTTTGGTGGCTTCACAGGAAATAAGAGGAAAGTATATTATCTCAAATGACAGTCAAGTCACTGTGTGCAAAAGCTCCGTGAGCTGTGCACATTTCTCATGGGGCCCTGCCAAACTGATGAGAAGTAAAGGCTTTGTCTTAGATATCCGAAGTACAGACAGCTTCATCCCCAACAGACAAGGACTGATACTTTGATTTTTGTAAATGGCACTGAGGCTCACAATAAGAACACCTGTGTGCATCAACTCTGAGCAAAGATTCACAGCCCGTTGTGAAGATGTGTGTTGCATACCAAAAGCATACCTGTTACCTTTTACACATAGTTTAACCTGTGCAGAATGGGATGGTTGCTTGGTGCATGCCAATTGAGAGAAGCTGGGTGAACTCTCACTGTTTTGTGGTAGCATAATCATGAGTGCTGCCACATCACCTTAACCGTGTTGTATACATTAGAAGAAGCTTCTAGACCTTACCGACACTCACAGAGAAGAGATTATGAAATGGTTTCAACATGAAGTAGTGGGCATTATGGCAATCACCTTAAAGTCCTTTTGTCCAAAATTAAAATATAAATGTTTTCCTATGAGCCTGGTGGTAAACAAAAAACATAACACCAAATATTAGAAAAACTAAAGTATCTTATTTTTTGGTTAAATACGCTGTCCTTTGTTAAAAATTCTTGTACAGTGAAACAATTCACCTGATTCACCTGATTTACCCCTCATTGTCATGGATTCACATGTTCTAGCAACTTCGAGTAAAATTCAAACATAATTATAAGTATGACAAAGCTTCAAATCAGCACCCTTGAACAAAGATAATTGAACAACTCAACCCTTAAAAAAAGTCCCAAATCCCAATTTGTCTAATGAGAAAATTACATATGTAGCAATAGTAGTACATAAACATTGCTTTTGTTGTAATGTAAAAGAAGCAACACTTCTTTTATATTTAATGTTTTTCCAAAGCCAATTTCATGAATTTTGCATTTGTATTACAGACTCCAAGTTTTGTTTTATCTTGATAATGTGCTTATCTATTCACTATATCTTGCCTAAAATAGATACTTGCTATGGTTTTCATTAACCAACAAGGCATTTGAATTACACTTTTCATGTCCTATAGCACTTGCTGCTCACTTTGATGTTTACAAGAAAAATGGTAAAATTGCTTTTGAAGACATTCTTTTAGATTACAATTAAATAATGACAGTACTAAATTTAAAATATCTCATTTCCCTCCAATGTTGCTTGCATTATATACTTCTCTGAGGTCTAATTTTTAAAAAATTGTTTTTGAAATATAACTAAAATTATTCTAGAACTCATTAGTACCATCTCTCTCCAGAGACATTTTAATTTTACTTTCCTACAAAATTCTCTTTTCTGTCCTGGGGCACAATAGGGGAAGAATAAATTAAAGTGGTCCACTTATTTTGGAGAGAATATTTAGAAAATCAGGTGTTCTAAAAAAAAGTGAATAAAGTAAAAATTATCTTTTAAGAAAATTCCATCCAATTTTTTCCACAAGATTTCCTGACAGTCTAATAAACTATTAAACTAGTAGATTTATCCAGGCATTTGTTCTTTTGATGGAAATTTTAGAAAAGATATCAATAGTGAGCATTTTATCATTAAATTGCTCTAATATTTTATTACCATTTAATGACATTGTGTCTCAACCAATTTTATTCATATAGCATGTAGCCAACTTCTTTTCCCTGTCATTTCTTAAATTTCACTTTTTATAAATTAGCCCTTTTCTTCTTTTGAAATAACTCTGTCACTTATAAGCAAAATACGCATGTTCACCTCTATTTGTCTGTTGTATTAAAGTATAGCCCTGATTCTGACAAGAATTTTGTTTTGTCTTTTTACCTTTTCTTTTTCCTTCTCACCTCTCTTCTTTCTGTCTCTCTCCTCTTTTTTCACTCTTTCTCCTCTCCTGCCTTTATTCCCCCCACCTCTCATTATTTTCTCTCACTTTCTTTCCCAAAAAAATCTTGGTTTGTTTCTAAATTCCTGCTCTGTAATCAGTTGCAAACTGTTTTGTTACTGACCTCTCCACTTCTGCAATCTTTTGCTTTTCTTCTAAACAAAATGTTTGGGTCAGAGAATTCTATTTAGTGAAAATTTTTGCAATACTATGTATTTTCAGATTTAGCATGAATTAAATATTTGCAATATCCAGAGTGTTGCTGCCATAAATTGGGACACACCAATTTCTCAACACGTCACCATGTCTTTTTTGGATCTCAAGCTGCAGGACTTTTTAGAGACTTTGCTAAGGTCTGGTTAAAGCACCATCTACCAGAACCTAAGACTGTATCAATTTCCTATCAGGTGCTCTTCCACAATAAGAATATGTTATCTGATTCATTGCACAAATATGCTCCATCTACAACATATAACCAGAATCATATTCCAATGCTACAATATAAAAAAATCAAAGACAGATATTGGAAAATCTATGAGATGTTTCAAAAGTAAAACATTAAAACTTGATTTAAAAAAAGCAAGAGAACATTTGAGTTTGAGCAGTAGAATTGCTACCATATGAGAGTATAACATTGTAGCTATACTTTCTATTTCTTATCTTATTTATTTTTCCATTTTCTAATTAAAGTATAACCAAGATCACTTCACTTTGACTGTTATAACCCTATACATAAATTAATAAATTGCTCTTTAATGCAAAAAAGTAAATTTTAAGGATTTTTGAAACTTCAGATAATTGTATGTGTATTTCCTTAGGAATATATAAGTATTATATTTGAAGGTCCTGATTTGTTGGTTAAACTGTTATTTTCTATATGGGAAGATAGATATTAAATATTTTCAAAGCTATAAACAACTACAAAACACACTTCAAAATATTTTATTTCCAGAATCAAACCATGTGCACATTGGGATAATATTTTAATAATGAAAGAATATTTCACATTTTAAGTTTTTTTACATTATTTTCATATGTATATGGCCTGATTTGTAAAATAAATTAGAGTACATTTGGCATTAGATTTTTTTTCTTGTACAAATGCAGTTATTGGACCAACAAAATGACTTATTCAAAATTAAATGATTAGTGATTCATAAGGCAGTTACCAGGCAATTTTTTGTCATAGTTAATATATTATATTCAGCTTGTAATTGGTTCTTGGCTAGCTGGATATCTCAATATCTTTTCCCCTGTTATCGTGGGACTTCAAATGGTCTTCTGTGAGCCCAAGATCATTGAACAACTCACCTGTGACTCCTCTCCTGTGCTCCTAATCTCCTGCACAAGCACAAACTTCAGAGAGTTCTTGAGATTTTTCCTGGCAGTATTTACTCTCATGGAAACCTTAACATTAGTGTTACTTTCCTATGTGCCCATCATTAAGACAGTTCTCAGAATACCCTCTGCTGAGCTAAGGTAAAAGGTGTTTTCCACTTGTTTCTTATACAGTCATTGTTTCCATTTCTTGTGGGAGCTGAACTTTCATGTATGTAAGAACTCCAGCAAAAGAAGCAGTGACTTGACCAATGGATAGCAGTGCTCAGTATCTCCGTTGCCCCAGTGCTAAGGCCTTTTATATATTCCCTTAGAAACTGGCAGGTAAAACAGCACTTTAAAAATTTGGTCAAAAAGTGATTGTCAGATAAATTTCAAAGAGAAAGAAATTCAGTATCTTAACTTTAAATGGAAACTTATATATAATACAATATGAGCAGTGTTCTGTTTTTCAGTCTACTGTTGTATTCTACATTTGTTCCATGAGCATTTTGTTTTCTATTTTTCTCATTATGATCTCATTTGTCACAATAACATTTTTCCATTTATATGACTTAAAAATGAGGATAGCATTTAACAAGAACTTCAGAGTTTCGTTTTAAACAATCACCAATGGTTTCACTTTTAGTACAAAGTAAAATTTAAATGTTATCAACAAGCAACTTCATTTTTTTCAATTTTTTTTATTTAAAGAAAAAAAGAAAAGAAAATTAAAAAAAAATATAAAAGAGAAAAAATTATAATAATACAGAATTTTAAAAACATCATCATAGAATCACTAGTTGAAACATTACATATGGTCATCTTAACAATAGTTGTTAAAGTTACAAAATCAAAGCATAAAAAGTGGCTAGACACTCAAATGTTGACACAGAAAACCCTTCTGCTCAGTGATCCAACAGAAATTCATTAATATGGTCATCTACCTTACACACTATACATACCATTATATCCTTTAGAGCACTTCCCCTCCCTTGCACTTTTATAATATCTATTGTAAGTTTTGTATCCCATTATTATCAGTTCTTATTATTTTTTACAGTAAAGAGACAATGTGATGTTTACCAGTTTAAGTCTTATTTATTTCACTAATGAGGATATTCACAAGTTGCCTCCATTTACCTAGAAAGTTCTCAAGATCATACTTCTTTATACCTGAGTAGTATTCCATTGTATGAAAATACCACATTTTTTTTTTCATCCACTCTGAGGTTGATGGACATTTCGGTTGTTTCCAAGATTTAGCTATCAAAAACCGTGCTGCTATGACCATGGGTGCACATATATCACTGTGACTTGACTTTTTCAATTTTTCTGAGAAAATGCCCAGGAGGGGAACAACTGGATTGAATAGAACTTCCAATCCTAGTTTACTGAGGAATCTCCATATCGATTTCCATAGTGGTTGCACCAGTCTGCACTCCCACCAACAGTGGAGATGTGTTCCTTTTTCTGCACATCCTCACCAACATTTATTATCAGTTGTTTTCTTTTTTTATTTAAAGAGAAAAAACAGAAAAAAGATAACATTATTACAGAATTTCAAAAAAAGATAAACAGTAAGAGATCATTGATTGATAAATTACATATTGTCCTTTTAGAAATAGTTGTACAAGTTACAAAATTAAAGAATACTAAGTAGACTTTCAAGTAGTGAGACTGCAAATAGATCTGTTCAACAATACAACAAGAACTTAGAAGTATGGTTATCAATCCTACACACTTAAATATTCACGCAGTTATATCTTTTATAGTACTTCCTCTTTCCTCTCTTTTCTACAATAGCAATTGTGCATGTTTTACAAATTTTATTTAAAGAGAAAAAAATGTGAAGGAAAAAGGGTAGCAAGAATACAGAATTCTAAAAGAAAAAAGAGAAAAAAATTAAGAAATCACTAGTTGATAAATTACATATTTTCATCTTGGATGTAGTTGTTCAAGTTACAAAATTAATGGATACATAGTAGACTTTCAAACAGTGAGACTGCAAACAGTTCTGCTCAAAGATCCAATAAAGATGCAATAAAGCAATATGGTCATCTATTTTACACACTCAAATGTACATGCAGTTATATCCCTTAGAGCCCTTACTCTTCCTCTCTTTTTTACAATAGGAGTTACACATTTTGGTTTTTATTACTCTTATAGTTCTTAACACTTTTTATACTAGAGACACAATGTGATATTTATAAATATTATTCATATTTATTTCACTAATGAGGATAGTCTCAAGCTGTTTCCATTTACCTATGAAGGCCTCAAGAATATCCTTTTTTATAACTGAGTAATATTCCATTATATAAAAGTACCACATCTTTTTCATCTACTCTGTAGTTGATGGGCATCTTGGTTGTTTCCAAGATTTAGCTATCACAAATTGTGTGGCTATGAACATGGGTGCACATATATCACTGTGATATGAACTTGTCAGTTCTTCTGGGAAATACCCAGGAGTGGAATAGCTGGATTGAATGGGGCTTCCAATCCTAGTCTTCTGAGAATTCTCCATATGGATTTCTATAGTGGTTGCACCAGTCTACTTTCCCAGTAGAGCAGTGTTCCTTTTTCTCCAAAGCCTGGGCAACATTAGTTATCAGTTGATTTCTTGATGGCAGCTATTCTTTCCTGAGTGAGATGAAATCTCAAGGCTGTAATAATTTGCATTTCTCAAGTGATCAGTGATGGTGGACATTTCTTCATGGATTTATTTGTCATTTGTAGGCCTTCATCAGAGAAATGTGTGTTCATCTCAGATGCCCGTTTTTGGAGAGGGTCTTTGAATTTGAGGGGCTTGATGTTTTATAATTCTTTACATGTTGTGGATATAATCCTTTGTCTGAGTGGTTGCTGGCTAAAATTCTTTCCCATTCTGTGGGTTTCCTTTTCACTCTGTTGGTGACTTTCTTTGAACTACAAAAACTTTTCAATAATATGATATCCAAGTTGTTGATTCTTTGATGTGTTTCCTGTGCAGTTTGCATTTTGTTCATGAATTCTCTGCCTACCCCTATCTCTCCAAGACTTCTACCTAACTTGTCTTCTAGTAGATTTAGTGTTTCTGTTTTAATACTTATGTCTTTTATCCATTTTGACTTTTTAGTTGTGCTTGCATGTTCTAATCTATTCCATTGATCATCAGATCTATTTCTTTGCCAGTACCATGCTGATTTAATCACTGTGGCTTTGTAGTATAGATTCAAGTCAGGAATTGAGATACCTGCTGCCTTGCCTTTGTTGCTCAGAATTGCCTTTGCTATTCTAGGTTTCTTCTATTTCCAAATGAATTTTAGGAGTGTTTTCTCTATATCTGTGAGGTATGTCAATGGTATTTTGATTGGGATTGCATTAAATCTGTATAACAGTTTGGGAGTATGACCATCTTCATAAGGTTGGTTCTTCCTAGCCAAGAGCAAGGAATGTCCTTCCATTTACTAATATCTTCTTCAAACTCCTTTTTCAGTGTAGTATAATTTTCAGCACATAGGTCTTTTACATTTTTAGTTAGGTTGATTCCTAAGTATTTCATTTTTTTAGATGTTATTGTAAAGGGCGATATTTCCATAATTTCTCTCTCAGTGAGTTTTTTGCTTGTGTACAGGAATGCTATTGATTTTTGAGCATTGACTTTGTCTCCAGCTACACTGCTGAACTTGTTTGTTACCTCTGATAGTCTTTTAATGGAGTTTTTGGGTCTTCTATATAGAGTATCATATCATCAGCAAATAGTGATAATTTAACTTCTTCCTTTCCTATCTTTATTCTTTTTATTTCTCTCTCTTGTCTGATTGCCCTGATTAGTGTTTCCAGAACTATATTGAAAAGGAGTGGTGATAGTGGACATCCTTGTCTTGTTCCTGATTTTAAAGTGAAAGCTTTCAGTTTTTGTTCATTTAGTATAATGTTGGCTATTGGTTTGTCATAGATGGCCTTTACAAGGTGGAGGTAGACAACATGTACTCCAAGGGATTTTATCATGAACATGTTGGACTTTGTCAATAGCTTTTTCTACATCTATTGAGATGACCATGTGGTTTTTATTTATGGCTTTGGCGATATGGTATATTACATTTATTGATTTGTGTATGTTGAACCATCCTTGCATTGCTGGAATGAACCCCACTTGGTCATAATGTATAATCTTCTTGATGATTTGTTGCATTCTATTTGCCAGTATTTTATTGAGAATATTTGCATCAATATTCATGAGTAAGATTGGTATATAGTTCTCTTTTTTGGTTGGATCTTTCCCTGGTTTTGGTATCAGAGTAATAATTGCCTCCTGGAATGATTTAGGGATGATTTCTTTTTCTCAGTTTCATTGAAGAGTTTAAAGAATATTGGCATCAAATTGTCTCTAAATTTCTTGTAGAATTCAGCTGTGAATCCATCAGAACTGGGGCTTTTCTTTGTTCCTAAGTTTTTAATTACATTTTCAATTTCAATAGCTGGTATTGGGTTGTTCAAAATTGCTATATCTTCTTGGTTGAGCTTTGGTAGTTTACATATTTCTAGAAATCTGTCCATTTTATCTCTATTTTTCCAGTCTATGTGAGTAGAGATTTTCAAAGTATATATGCATGATCTTTTGAATTGCCATGGGATCTGTAGTAATTTCCCCCTTTTCAGTTCTTATTGCATGAATTTGGGTTTTTTCTTTCTTTCTCTTGGTAAGGTTAGCTAGGGGTTTGTCAATTTTGTTTATTCCCTCAAACAACCAGCTTTTCGATTCATTAATTCTTTTTGTTTGTTTGTTTGTTTGTTCGTTTCTATTGCATTGATTTCTGCTCTAATCTTTACAATTTCCTCTCTTCCATGAGCTTTGGGTTTAGCTTGCACTTCATTTTCTAGAAGCTTGCAATGGAGCATTAGGTTGTTTATTTGTGCTCATTCTGTTTTCTTGATATGACAATTTATTGCTATGTATTTCCCATGTAAGACTGTTTTCATTGAACCCCATAGATTGTGGCATGTTATTTCTGTGTTTTCACTGAATTGTAGGTATTGCTTTATTTCTTCTTTAATTTCATCTGTATCCCACTGCTTGTTCAAAAGTTTGTTATTTCATTTCCATGTATATGTTCAGGTTTTGCAATTACTTTTGCCATTAATTTCCAATTTCAGTGTGCTATGGTTAGATATTATGCATGGTATGATTTCAGTACCTTTGCATTTACTTAGGAATGTTTTATGGCATAATATATGGTTTATTTTGGAGAATGTCCCACACACTGCTGAGAAGTGTAGTTGGGTGGAATACCCTGTAAACATCTACTAAGTCCAATTGCTTATGATTCAGTTATGTTATTTCTTTGCTGACTCTTTTGTCTAGTTGATCTATTTCTTTGTGACAATGTGCTGTTAAGATCCCCTTATAATTGTGTTTTTATGTATTTGGCCTTTCATATCCATTAATGTCTGTCTTACATAGTTGGGTGCTCCTTTATTTGGTGCATATATATTTATAATTGTTAGTTCTTCCTCTTGAATCTTTCCACTAATGAGTATATAGTGACCTTCTTTATCTCTTTTAATCATTTTATGTTTGAAGTTCATGCTGTGTGCAATTAGAATAGTTACCCCTGCTTTTTTCTGGGTTCCTGTTGCATGGAATACTATTTTCCATCCTTTGACTTTTAATCTATGAATTTCCTTTTGGGTCAGATGAGTTTCTTGTAAACAGCATACTGTGGAATTGTGTTTCTTGATACATTCTGTCAGTCTATTTCTTTTTATGGGTGAATTGAGGCCATTTACATTTTTGGATATCACAGATATGTACTGCTTTGAGTTTGCCATGTTATGTTTCAGTTGTTTGCTCTCTGCTTTTCCCCTTTTTTAAGTTCTTATCCTACCTGGTGGTTTCTTTGTATTTCTGTTTTGGGGATTGTAGTCATTTTTATCTCTGTCTAGTATTTGTTTCAGTACTCTTTGTATGGTTGGTTTGGTGGACGTTAATTTCTTCAGTTGTTGTTTGTCATGGAAGTATCTTGTTTCTCCATTAAATTTGAATGAAAGTTTTCCTGGGTACAACAGTCTGGGTTGAAAGTTGTTTTCTTTCAGGGCTTGAAATACCTTACTCCAAGGTCTTCTTGACTTGAGGGTTTGTACTGAAAAGTCTGCTGTGATTTTAATGGCTTTCCTTGGTAGGTGAGCTGTGTCTTTTCTCTAACAGCTTTTAGTATTCTTTTTTATGCTTTACATCTGATATCTTAATTATTATGTGTCAGTGTGGATTTGTTGGTTGTGACTATTTGGTGGTCTACATCCCTCACTTATCTGCATATCAGATTCTTTCCCCATGTTTGGGAAATTTTCTTCTATTGGTTCTGTGAATAGTTTTGCTACATCATTTGCTTTGATTCCTGCCTCTTCACTGATACCTATTAATCTTATATTGTTGCTCTTGGCATCATCTTGAAGCTGCTGGATTTTCATTTCATGCTCTTGGTTATTTTTAAAAGTTCTATCCTTTCATCATCACTAATTGTGATCCTGTGCTCAAGTTCCAAAATCCTATCCTCATCTTCATTTAAGTGGTTATGCAGTTTGAATAGAATTTCTTTTTTTCTTGGATGTGTCTTTCAGTTTTTTTCATGAATTCTGCATGTTTTCTATTTTTTTCATTCAAGGTTTCAATCAGTTTCCCATGCTCCTGTACTTTTTTCTCAATTTCTTCTTTAGCTGTGCTCAGCAACTCCTTTAGTAAGGTTGTTATTTCTGTCTTTACATGGGTGAGTACTTCTAACTTGATGTCCTTTATAGCCTCATGGAGTTGTTCTTGTATTTCACTTGCTATCTTTTCAGAGGTTCCTGGTGTATTATTTTGGGTCCTCTATTTCAATATTTCTTGCACTTGCTTTTGGTGGACTAGATGTTTGGGACTGCATTTTGCTTTTTCATTTTATCATTTTCACTCTGCCTGATGTTTTCTGTGTGTAGGAGGTAGTCACCCATACTCTTTTCAGACTCACCAAGGTCTTGCAGTTAGTTGGAGGAGGCTTTACTACTGGCCATAATTACCCACTGTACACCTCTGGTTTAGGGGCATACTCACCACATTGGCACAGTTAATCCATTGTAGTCCAAGGTTCACTATCTGGGAGCTAAATTCCAAGTTGTTTCCAGGCACTGGAAATTGGGATTCCCCAATGCTGTAATCTGGGTGCCACTGGCTGTTTGGTGGTCACTGGGTGTAGCTCTATTAGGCCCCCATTGCTGTGTGTGGCCTGGAGTGATCTGGGATGCAGCAGGTGTTCTTACTCCCTGGGAGCAGGCTCAAAGTCCCTTTCCATGAGCTGGGATTCTGCAGAGTGTGTTTAGGGGGCCAAAAGCTGGAATCTGGGTCCCACTGGCTGCTTATTGGTCACTGAGCATAGCCCAGTTGGGCCCCCATCCCCATGTCTGGCCCTGGGTGGTCACAGACACAGCATAGGGTCTTACTTCCTGGGAGCAGGCCCAAGTCCCTTTCTATGCACTGGGATTCCACCAGAGCATGTGGCGAGTGCTCAAAGCTGGAATCTGGCTCCCACTGGCTGCTTGGCAGTCACTGGGTGTGGCCCCATTGGGCCCCTGTCCCCGTGTGTGGCCCTGGGTGATCTCGGACACAGTGCATGGTCTTACCACCTGGGAGCAGTCCCTTTCCGTGCACTGGGATTCCACCAGAGCACGTGGTGAGGACCCAAAGCTATCAGTTGTTTTCTTGATGGCAGCCATTCTTTCTGGGGTGAGATGAAATCTCAGTGCTGTTTTAATCTACATTTCTCGAATGACCACGATGGTGAACATTTCTTCATATATTTATTTTCCATTTGTATATCTTCATCTGAGAACTGTGTGTTCATCTCAGATGCTGATTTTTGGAGAGGGTCTTTGCATTTAGTGGGGAGGCTTGACGTTTTTCAATTCTTTATATGTTCTGGAAATAAGTCCTTTATTTGAAGGATTGTTGGCTAAAATTCTTTCCCATTCTGTAGTTTTCTTTTCACTCTGTTGGTGATTTCTTTTGAAGTACAAAAACTTTAGTAATATGAGACCTCAGTTGTTGATTCTTTGAAGTAGTTCCAATGCAGTTTGTGTTTTATTCATGAATTGTCTCCCTACCCCATGCCTCCAAGATTTTTACCTACTTTGTCTTCCAGCAGATTTAGTGTTTCTGTTGTAATATTTAGATTCTTGATCCATTTTGACTTTAGTGTGTGATGATAGGCATGAGTCTATTTTAAGTCTTTGGCATGTGGAAAGTGAATTTTTCCAACACCATTTATTAAAGAGGCTTTTTTCCAGTGAACATGTTTAGCCCCTTTGTCAAATATAAGGTGGCTGAGTGTCTTCTTAGTAGTTTTTGCATCTTCTGATCTGTTCCATTGATCCTCAGGTCTATTTTTTTGCCAGTACCATGCTGATTTTATTACTTTGGCTTTGAAATATAATTTCAAATCAGGAATTGAGATGCCTCCTGTCTTCCCTTTGTTGCCCAGAATTGCCTTTGCTATTCTAGGTTTCTTCTGTTTCCAGATGAATTTTAGGAATATTTTTCTCTAGAACTGAAAGGTATGTCAATGGTATTTTGATTGGGATTAATTGAATCTGTATAATGGTTTTAGAGTATGACCATTTTCACAATGTTGGTTCTTCCCAGCCAAGAGTAAGGAATATACTTCCATTGTCTAATATTCTCTTCAATGTCCTTTTTTAGAGTAGTATAATTTTCAGCATATAGGTCTTTTACATTCTTGGTTAGGTTGATTCTTAAGTATTTCATTTTTTTAGATGCTATCATGAAAGGCAATATTTCCATAATTTCTCTCTCAGTGAGTTTTTGTTTGTGTACAGGAATGCTATTGATTTTTGAGTGTTGACTTTGTATACAACTATGCTGCTGAATTTGTTTATTACCTCTGTAGGTCTTTTAATGGATTTTTTGGTGTCTTCTATATAGAGTATCATGTCATTTGCAAATAGTGATAATTTAATTTTTCCTTTCCTATCTTTATTCTTTTTAATTCTCTCTCTTGTCTGATTGCCCTATCTAGCATTTCCAGAATTATATTGAATAGAAGTGGTGATAGTGGACATCCTTGTTTTGAGATGGATTTTTGAGTGAAAGCTTTCAATTTTTGTCCATTTAGTATAATTTTGGCTGTTGGTTTCTCATAAATGGCCTTTATGACATTGGGATAGATACCATCTATTCTGAGTTTCTGTAGGGTTTTTATTATGAAAAGATGTTGGACTTTATCAAAAGCTGTTTCTGTGTCTATTGAGATGATCATGTGATTTTTTTATTTGGCTCTGTTTATGTGGTGTAATGCATTATTTTATTTTTTTTATTTTTTTATTTTTTTGCAGTACCAGAGATTGAACTCATGACCTCGCACTTGCCAGGCAGGTGGTTATACCACTCAGCTAAATCCTCAGCCCTTTATTTGCATATGTTAAACCATCCCTGCATTCATGGAATAAATCCCACTTGGTTGTGGTGTATAATCTTTTTGATTTTCTGCATTCTATTTACTACTATTTTATTGAGGAACTTTGATTCACTGTTCATTAGTGAGATTATCCTATAGTTCTCCTTTTTATGCTTAGGTCTTTCTCTGATTTTGGCATTAGAGTAATACTTGCTTCCAGGAATGAGTTAAGGACGACCGATTCACTTTCAATTTCACTGAAGGGTTTAAGGAATATTGGCATAAAATTTTCTCTAAATTTCTTATAGAATTCAGTTGTGAATCCATCATGACCTGCACTTTTCTTTGTTGGTAAGTTTTTAATCATGTTTTTTATTTCAGTAGGTGATATCAAGTTATTCAAAATTCTTATATCTGAGGAATCTCCATACTGATTTACATAGTGGCTTCACCAGTCTGCACTCCCACCAACAGTGGAGAAGTGTTCTTATTTCCCCACATTCTCACCAACATTTGCTATCAGGTGTTTTCTTGATGGCAGACATTCTTTCCGGTGTGAGATGAAATCTCAGTGCTGTTTTAATTCGCTTTTCTCGAGTGATCAGTGATGGTGAACATTTCTTCATATATTTATTTGCCATTTGTATATCTTCATCTGAGAACTGTGTGTTCATCTCAGATGCCCATTTTTGGAGAGGGTCTTTGAATTTAGGGGGCTTGATGTTTTTCAATTCTTTATATATTCTGGATATGTCTTTTGTCTGAAGGATTGTTGGCTAAGATTCTTTCCCATTCTGTACATTAGGATTGGAAGTTAAATTCAATCCAGCTATTCCCCTCTTGAGTATTTTCCCAGAAAAACTGAAAAAGTCATGTCACAGTAACATATGTGCACCCATGTTCATAGCAGCAGAATTTGTAATAGTTAAATCTTGGAAACAACCAAAATGGCCATCAACTGCTTAGTGGATGAAAAAAATGTGGTATTTTTATACAATGGAATACTACTCAGCTATAAAAAGGGATGATCTTGATGCCTTTATAAGTAAATAGCGGCAACTTGAAAATATCTGCATTAGTGAAATGATCAAGGCTTACATGAGTAAATATCACATTGTCTCTCTAGAGTAAAAAATAATAAAAACTGAGAGAATAATGGTAGCCAAAAGGTGTAATAGATATTGTGAAAGCAAAAGTGAAGGACAGTGTTCTTAAGAGTATAATGGTATGTAAAATGTGTAAGATAGATGGTTATATTACAGAACTTCTGTTGGATCATTGAACAGAAGGATTTGTGCAGTGAAGTTTTGAGTGTCTAGCCACTATTTATACTGTGATTTTGTGACTTTGGCAACTATTTTTAGGATGACAATGAGTAATGTATCAACTAGCGATTCTATGGTGATATATATTTTTTAAATTTGACATTGTTCTACCCTTCTTTTCTGTTTTTCTATTTTGTTTAATTCTCTTTTCTGTCTTTGAAAATAAAGAGAGCAGTGTGCAATATAACAACCATTGTTAAATTTCTTTCTGTTTTGAAAACTTATATTGTTATTGTTTTGAGTTTGCCATTGTTGTTTATGCCTTTTGCTTTTAGTTCTTCTCTTCTCACTTTTCTCTTTTTTAAATAAAATTTTAAAAATTAAACAAACAAACAATAACTCCAAAAATCACTGTGTCTTCTTGATTGAGCTTTGGTTTTTCATATATTCCTAGAAACCTGCCCATTTCCTCTGTGTTTTCCACCCTGTGTGAGTAGAGATTTTCAAAGTAGTTGTTCATAAGATTTGAATTTACATGGGATCTGTAGTAATTTCCTTTTTTTCAGTCTTTATTGCATGGATTTGAGTTTTTTCTTGATAAGGTTGGCCAGGGGTTTATCAATTTTCTTTATTGTCTCAAAAAAAAACCTAGATCTTTGATTCATTAATTGTTTGTATCATATTTTCAGTTTCAATTGCATTAATTTCTCCTCTAATCTTTACAGTTTCCTCTCTTCTATGAGCTTTGTGTTTGACTTGCTCTTCCTTTTATAGAAGCTTGAGATGTAGCATTAGGTTATTTATTTGTGTTCATTCCATTTTCTTGATGTGACAATTTATTGCTATACATTTCCCTCTTAGGACTGCTTTCATTGTGTCCCATAGCTTACAGTGTGTTGTATCTGCATTTTCATTTTATTGTAAGTATTGTTTTATTTCTTCTTTAATTTCATCTGTAGCCCACTGTTTATTCAGAAGGTTATTTAATTTCCATGTATTTATGCAGGTTTTGCAGGGGGGTTTTTGCCATTGATTTACAGTTTTAATACACTATGATAAGATATTATGCATGGGATAATTTTGCTTCCTTTGCATTTAGTAAAGAATGCCTTATGAGTTAATATATGTTCTATTTAGGAGAATGTCCCATGTGCAGCTGAGAAGAATGTATAGTCTGATGTGGTTGGGTGGAACACTCTGTAAATATCCACTAAGTCTATTCACTCACAGGTATGATTCAGTCCTGTTTTTTCTTTGCTTACTTTTTAACTGATTGATCTATCTCTGCGACAGTGGGCTGTTAAAGTCTCCTATTACAATTGTGTTCTTGTTATTTGTTTTTTTCATGTCCATTATATTTGTCTTATATAGTTGGGTGCTCCTGTATTTGGTGCATATATATTTATAATTGTTAGTTCTTCCTCTCAAATTTTTCCACTAACAAGTATGTTGTAACCTTCTTTATCTCTTTTAATCATTGTAGGCTTGAAGTTCATTTTGTCTTCAACAGAATAGCTACTCCTGCTTTTTTCTGGGTTCCTGTCCCATGGAATACTGTTTTCCATCTTTTGACTTTTAGTCTATGAATTTCTTTTTGAGTCAGATGTGTTTCTTGTATATAGCATATTGTGGGATCCTATTTCTTGATCCATTCCATCAATCTGTTTCTTTTGATAGGTGAATTAAGCCCATTTACATTTATAGATATCACTGATATATACTGGCTTGACTTTGCCATGTTTTGTTCTTATTGTTGGTTTTCTGCTTTTCTCCCTTGTTTAATTTCTTGTCCAGTCTGATGAGTTTTTCTGTTATTGTTCTGGAGATTGCAGTCAGTTTTATCTCTATCTAGCATGTCTTTCAGTACTCTTTCTAGGGTTGGTTTGGTGGACATGAATTTCTTCAGTTGTTCTTTCTCATGGAAATATCTTGTTTCTCCATTAAATTTGAAAGACAGTTTTGCTGGGTACATCAGTCTGAGTTGAAAGTTATTTTGTTTCATGGCTTGAAATATCTCCCTCCAAGCTCATCTTGACTTGAGGGTTTGTGCTGAAAAGTCTGTTGTGAACTTAATGGGCTTTCTTTGATAGGTGAGTGTTTTTTCTCTAACAGATTTACTATTCTGTTCTTATGCTGTATGTTTGGAATCTTAATTATTATATGTCTGGGTGTAGATTTGTGTCAGTTGTGCCTATTTTGCATTCTGTATGCCTCACTTATTTGTATGTCAGTTTTCTCCCACATATTTGGGAAATTTTCTGCTATTGCTTCTGTGAATAGTTTAGTTATATCATTTGCATTTACTCTTGCATCTTCATGGATGCCTATTAGTTTTATATTGTTTCTCTTCTCCTCATCTTGAAGCTGCTGGATTGTCATTTCATGCTGCTTTGTTGTTTTTATAAGTTCTACCCTTTCATGATTGCTATCTGTGATCCTGCCCTCAAGGTTTGAAATTCTATTCTCAGCTTCATTTAAACATTTTTGCCAGCTTTCAATAGAATTTTTTTTTTATTTTGGATATCTCTTTGTATTTGTTTTGTGGATTCTGCTCATTTTAAGTGTCGTTCAGTCAAGGTTTCAATAAATTTCCCATGCTCCTCTATTTTTTTATCTATTTCTTCTCTAGTTATGTTGGGCAATTCATTTACTAAGGTTGTTATTTCTGTCTTTATGTAAGAAATTATTTTTAATTTGATTTCCTCTATAGCCTTAAGGATTTGTTTCTTTACTTCATTTGCTATCTTTTCAGAGATTTCTGATGCATGACTTTTACAGTCCTCTATTTCAGTGTTACTTGTACTTGCTCCTGATGGACTAGTTGTGTAAGAGTGCATTTTGCCTTTTGGTTTTGTCATTTTCACATTTTAGGTAAATATTTGGTGTTTCCACCCGAATAGTCTCAACTGTCCATAGTGTAAATTTTAGGGTGCTACTGTGTGGTTGATGTTTGTCCAGTTTCTGGGTACCACAATGAAGATGAGAGCCAGTCACCTGAATTATTCCTACAGGGTCTCTTGGGTTAATCCTATGTTCTTTCTGGGCTAATTAGCCTAGAAGTATTGAGGTAGGTCAACTCTTAATTCCTGCTGTTACTATGTCTTCATGTTGTTGAAGGTCACCAGATCTCCTTGTCTATTGTATTTGTGTCAGCCAAGGCCCTCCTGTGTCCCTGGGAGTCTCTTAAGCTCTTTTAATTTTCTCCAAGTTGGGGGAAGCCTTATTGATGCACTCCTCAACCTGTCTGATGTTCTCTGTGTGGATGATAGGATTACCCACCCTCTTGCCAGTTTTGCCAAGGTCTATCAGTTGGAGGGAGCTTCACATTCACTCATATTTACCCACTGTAGACTTCTATTTTAGGGACAAACTCACCACACTGATTGGACACTGCTGAAGTCTTCTGTTTGGGTGAGGGGTTGCTGAGTCTCCCATCTAGCCAGCACAGTAATCTGCTGTAGTCCAAGGTTATGGAGAAGGGGTTGTATCCAAAGATCAACCACAGTCCTAGGTCCAGAAGGCAGG
>PVLA01016582.1:0-20252 GCA_004027455.1 Hydrochoerus hydrochaeris
CTCCTTTTCCTCTCTCCCTCTCCCTCTCTCCCTCTCTCCCTCTCTCCCTCTCTGTACTTTCCTAAGCCTCAAATGCCCTGCATACTAGGCAAACACTCTGCTGCTGAGCTGCATCTCAGCCCTTGAGATTTGCCTCTGTCTCATCACTGAATTTTTTTTTTTTCCTAGTCAGAGAATTTCCAGTTGTTACTTGTATAAATGGAAATCTCGCCTGGCCTTTAGAGTGCTCTCATGTTGAAGGTGAAACTTTAGCCCAGCAATGACGTAACACTCTGCAGAAAAGTTGAGCATGTGCAGTGCTGAGTTGTCTATGGAAGTTAAATTTTTTTCGTACAGTAGCGTTGATGAAGTATCACTATGGGGATTTCTGAGGTCTCACTGTTATTTTTTGCTTTCCCATATATTTTTGGAGGGGTGAAGTTTCTATCTGAAGGACCTAGATCTTTATGTGTTTTCCTTATGTTCACACAGTAAACTGTATTAACATTACTGTATTTTCTTGACTGGAATAGTTCTAACTTCTGAGTAAGGTATAATGTATATAAAGACAAACACATCTGTATGATAAAGTGAATCTTCACAAACTAAACACACCTATGTACACTCCACTTGGTCAAGAAATATTAAGCAGCACCTCAAAAATTCCTCAGATCCCCTTCTGTTGGTTAGTGTTTTAAATTTTCCTGTATTATAAAGCTCACTTCATTCCTCATCTCTTAAATTTCTTCCTGATTTGGGCTAACATTATTTTCAGAGTGTCTTTTAAAAAAAGTCCTTCTCTGAAACTTGGCTCTTCCTCTCTGCATAACCTTATCTCTCAGTCAGTCTGCTTCTGGTAAAGCAACAAGCTTTGTATGACTACCCAGGGTGATAAGTAAATGTACAGGCTGGGGAAAAGAGGGTTAGAGACATCGCTTGGAATTTGCAAAATGGGTAAAGTGTTAGTTAGCTCTTTGTGAGGATGTCATAGATGAGCGGTGATAGGCTGCCTTTTGTAGGAAAATAGTGACAAATCTTTGCATGAAGCATTGTTTGTGAAGGATGTGCTTTTTCATCCAGAACCAGTCTTTGGAGGTACTTATGAAGGCTCTGGCTGCCCCCTCAGGCTACTTAAAACTCACGTTAGTTTCTTTTGCTGTATGTTTAAACAGTGAAATAAAATTTAATTGTTAAACATCTTTTTAAGTCAGGGCTTTCATGGAAACGGTGATGCAATGTACAGCGGTTACGTGAAGAAACTCCTCTCCTGCAGGCTGCTGAGAGGTCTCATGCTCCTGGGAGGGTTTGTAAGCCCCCCAGTTTGACTTTGTGAGCAACAAAATGCCTCTGCTGGCTGCAGTACAGTTTAGTGTTCTAAATGATTTTTAAAATTCTGAATGTCTTAGAATGTTTGATATCATTGCAGTCTTTAATAAAATGATTCTTCAAGGGGAAAAAATAAAAATTTTTATGACCACACTGTTGGCACGTAGGAGACTCAAGACTGCTGAAACTGCCATACTCTGAGTGGCTAATTTTTTGAACTCTTCTATGCACATTTATTAGCTCTCACAAGATTTGCCACCTCTTCCTGTGCACAGATGCACTTAACCCCAGTGACCACTGCCTGTGGCCTAAAGCTGACCAGCATCGCGGATCAGCACCGGCAGGGCCAAGGGCGTTAGGCCAGCCTGTGGAAGTGAACACGCCTGGATTAATCTTCATGTAGCTTGGCAAGTCATCCTTCCCTGTCAGCCTGTCTGCCCCTTCTCATGCCTTATGTCACTAAGAAATGTCAACACATAGACAGCAGACACTTCAAAGCACTCCAGCTTCTAATTTGGCTATGAGTAAAGCGTTATTCATTATCTTGAATAAGTCATTTTATCAAGAATTTTACCAGCCTCTTTTTAGAGTTTTGTAATGTAATATAGATGAACTACTGTTACAGTTAGGCTTTCCGTCAAGCACCAGTTTGGAATAATGCACACACCTGTATTCTCTCTTCTTTTCTCCTTTTTTTTTTTTCCTCTCCTCTCCTTTCTTGTCTCCTCTTTTCATTTCCTGGCATTTGGGACTAAACCCAGGACCTTGTCACTGATCTAAATCCCCAGTCCTTTTTAATTTTGAGACAGGAACTTGATGAATTCCCCCGGCTAGGTTCATATTTATTCTCTCCTGGCTCAGCCTCCCAGAGTTCAGGGATTATAGGCTTGTATAATCATGCCTGGCTAAGTTTTCTTTTCTCTTTCAGGATACCTTCTGGCCTTTGCCTTTCATGAAAAGTCTAGAATCCAGAGTGTGGCGTTTACCCCAAGTTCCATTTTGGTCCTCATATTATCTACAGCTTAGTTCAGGGTTGGGCCTGTCCATGTGACTCACGGGAGGCAGCTGTGGAACATCCATTTGGAATCTGAAAGTAAGGATATGATTCAACCTCACGTATGCGAGGCAAATGCTCCACCACTGAGCCACATGCCAGCCCTGGGTGTGATTCTGAGCTACATGAGGCCACTAGTTCATCATTTGGGGTAGCCATTTCATTTTTCTAGATGTTTTCCCGTCTGTAGAATGCAGTGGCTTGATTGTCATCTCAAAGTCTTTATCCGATTTGTGCTGGTTGGTGTGTGTGCTTTAGCATTGCCTAACCTGATCACAGTATGACCCTTGAGGGTTAATAAGGTGGCAGGACTTGCCATGCTTGGTCATTAAAAATAATTTTCCTGTTGAGTGTGGTGGTGCATGCCTGTAATTCCAGGACTCAGGGGGCTGAAGCAGGAGGATCACCAGGAGTTTGAGGCCAGCCTGTGCTACATAGTGAATAAAGTTTTCCCCTATAAGGGCATGTGGTTGTGTACACGCAGCAGCACTCTGGAAAGCTGCATGGTAGAATATCTGTTCTTGGAATAATCTAGAGAAGCAGCTAAGAAGCCACAGGATTGGGTCTGTGGATTCTAGGCGCTCTAGAGAAGGATTAAAGTTCTTCCCTATTGCTTCATGCTTCTACTGTCATACCCCTCTGCCCCAGGTTGCAGTCATATATAATTTGTCAAGCTCCCTTCGTCCTCCGATGTCAGTGTTTGCTGTTTGCTAGAATTCCCTAATTTTATTTCCTTTTTTTTTTTTTTTTAAAGAAAGTTAGTACTAAAATGGGCACAGTGGCGCACACCTTTAATCCCAGCACTGTGGAGACTGAAGCCGGAGTGTCGCTGCAGATTTGAGACCACCCTGGTCAAGGTCAGCCTGAACTGTATAGCAAGACCTTGTCTCAAAAAACAAAAAACAAACAAAAAATACTGTTCCCTGTCATGCTTTCATTAGGTTTGATTTGATTCTGTTCAGGTGATAGCTTGTTATGTAGCCCATGCTGGCCTCAAACTCATGGCTTTCCTCCTGCCTCAGCCTCTCCAGTGCTAGGATTACAGGCATGTGCCACTATGCCTGGCTCTGCTTTCTCTCTGAGAGTTTAAGATGTTTGGAGGCCTGACCTTTGACTTGCAGAGATAATTTCTTTGTCTTTTTAATTTTTAGAGTTTAACATTTTGCTGGTTGTCTGAAATTACCAGTAGTCTCACATCTATATAACTGCTAATACTTGAAATAAGATCTTCCTTCACAAACCTAAGGCAGCACAGATTGTCTTGTGGCAACCTGAGAGAAGAGAAGTGATTGATTTTTTTCTCGTCTAATTTCTTCCCAGGTTTTGAATGAAGAATGTGATCAGAATTGGTATAAGGCAGAGCTCAACGGGAAGGATGGCTTCATCCCCAAGAACTACATAGAGATGAAACCACACCCGTAAGTCGGGGCTCGTTGCTTTCCCAAGGAAGAGCCCACTTGCTTGTTTCATATACTTATTTTAAGTTGATATCGACGGGGTTGATGTCATGCTGTTTATTCTGTCTTTTCAGAGAATTAACCGAGCATGTTGATTTTGGTAATAGTATGTAGTACATAATGATAGTATAATAGTAACGATACGTATTTTATATTATTGTCAGTGATCTTCAAAAGTAAAACAGTATTTTTGCATGTCCAAAATTCACTTTCTGTAAAACCCCTGGGACCAGGCGTGTTTCATAAATTTTTTTTTTAAGTTTAAAAAGGGGTACTTACTACACAGTTTTGTGTTGATTTGTTTGCTGGTCACTCGGGGCAGCAGCTTTAGTTTTTATATTCTCAGAACATAATGATTGGCATATGATAGTTCTCAATAAATGTTTGATCTTTCACCTAAGTGTTTGTACTTCAGAGGACAGATGTTCTCTTCCAGACCACTGAGCGCAATGAGCATTTTTAATACTTTCAGACCCCAGCCCTGCTTTACATTATGTGGCATAGAGGGAACCTGGGGACTCTCACAGACTGCTGAGCCCCCATCTCACCAGCCCCTCTTTCATTGACCTTGCTCTTTGTCTCAAAAGCAGTCATTTGCAAGGCCCTGTGAGTGTGTGTCAAGGGAGACAGGCTCTCAACACTGAGAGTAGAATTTTTCTGGAACAGTGTCTGTCTGCTTGGTCTAACACCAAGTAGCAAGGCTTCTGGGTGACACACACTACCACGAATCTCAGCCCACTATTCCCTCTCCCCAATGTGATTGTCCCAAGATGGACCTGGCACTTTTTGTTCCCCAGCTGCTGGAGATCTTGACTACATTATATTTCTGCACATGGCAAATTTGGAGACTAATTGTACACAGGTATCATTAAGCCAGAATGGTGGCTTCGGTGTCATCTAATTCATTGGTTTTTGTCCTACAAATTAGAAAGGCTTCTAGTATTTTGTATTTCAGTGCCAGTATTTTGTGAAAATATTTCTCATTAAAAGCTCACAGTATAGAAAACTGTAGAGTAGTGTATGAGCTTGTCCAGAGATGACCACTAGTAGCAACTAAATGTGGGTCCAACACTGCTTAGGAACTAAACCCCAAACCTGTAACAGTTGTTTTCTGTAAAATGAAACAAATGATTTAGGAACCTCCCCATGAAACTATCAGTTGAGTTCATGCCCTGTTCAGTAAACTTTTCCAGAGTGGTTATTATGTGGCAGGACCTTGCAGAGTGATGGGGAATTATGCTCTGCAGTTCACTTATGGCATAGTGAAATTCCCTGGTGGCTCAGAGGAAAGCTCACTCACTCACTCACTTACTCACTCATCATTTATTTTTCTGTAGGCCTAGGGATTGAACCCAGGGCCTTCACACTGCCCTGACTCCCTACCCACCCCCCACAAACATATTTTTTGAGACAGAGTCTAACCAAGTTACCCAAGCTGGGTTTGAATTTGTCATCCTCCAGAGTTATTTAGCTTAGTTATCTTGTTTTTGCTTATGATTTTTTTTTTTTTTTTTGTCCTGAGGATTGAACCCAGGGCCTTTGCACTGAGCTATATCCTGAAGGCCTTTTTTCTTTTGTGTTTTGCTAAATTGGGTAGGGCTGAAAATAGCACAATGTGAGGTCCCTGATGCAGTACCCAGCACACACACACACATGCACACACGCACACACGTATCATGTTTAGACCGAGAGCCATGATTTTATTGGCTACTACGCTAGATCCAGTGAAAACAAAATCAACTTGTTACTTTTAATTTTCATATTTTCAGACTGAGAGGGAACTTAACAGCGCATTGGGCTGTAATTTTTATCTTAAATGAAATGCCTGTAGCTTAAAGTTCTGCTTTTTCTTCACATAGATAGCTGATATAGATGTTCTCAGGCTATTAAGAAAAGATAAGAAATAGAGGAATGGGGTAGAAAGAAGGTGTACATGAACCAGCTCCCTACAGGGGATACGTCATTGTGTATTGTAAACATTTACTAGTAAGAACAAAGGGAAAAAAAAAAAAAGACAGGAAAGACATCCCAAATTAGAGCCCAACCTGGGCAATTGAGTAATTTAGCAAGACCCCCATCTCAAAATAAAGGGGCTGGTGGTGTACTACAGCTCAGTACAAAGGCTGTGGTTCACTCCCCAGTACTGCAAAGAAAGAAAGGAGAGGAGAGAGAAAAGAAAGGCAAAGCCAACTTCCTTAGAAAGCTGTGGTTACTGATCTTGATTGGAAAGTCACTCTGTGCCTTGGCCTTTGTCCCCAATACAAGGACTTTGGAATTCTAGTTGATCAGAGAAGCACCCCGCACCAGCTCTGCTGGATTCCTGCAGATGAGCTGCAGGGCAATCAGGAAACCTCCACTCTGAGCTCTGAAAGGGAAAATGAAAAATCTGAAAACCCTGTTTATGCAAGTCTGCCATATTGGTAAAAAGACCATGCTTGTGTCTGTGTAGAGCTTGTCCCCATGTGAGTGACTAGATGGTCATAGGAATTGGTAAGTGTCAGTATCATAGCTGTAGCACAACACAGAGATCAGAACTCAAACCCTCCCCGTTTCTTATTGGAGAGGAAGCAGGAGGTCTGAAATGGAGAACCACCTCACCTGTGCGTTTGCATAAGCACGTTCATTCCGCACTGTAGGCTACGAAGTGTTGATTTGCCTGCTGGAGTGCTGGGTGTGCTGGGTGTGAATGCACAGGTGGACTTTTCACAGTAGAAGCCGGTGGATAGGAGCCTGGGCCCCATACTGGGAACTGAACCTTAAGGCTTTTGCACTGAGCTTCAGACCAGGCCTTTTTATTTTTTATTTTGAGACAGGATCTCAGTAAGTCTCTTAAATTGCCCAGGCAGGAGTTTGAACCAGTAATCCTCCTGCATTGGCTTCCCAGAGTGTTGAGATTATAGACGTGAATGGTCACCCCTGCATACCTTGCTATTTGTAATGTAGTGTAGACCCATTTTTTAGAAAGATTTATAGGTTACTGGACTATAGGCATAGTTACACATAAGTATCAATGTTAAAAGCACTCTGCCCATGTTTATAGCAGCACAGTTCATAATAATTAAGTCTTAGAATCAGCTTATATGTCCATTCACAGATGAATAAAGACAGTGAGGTATTTACACACAGTGGGGCTCTGCTCTGCCATAAAGAAAAATAACTAGAGTCGTTTGTAGGAAAGTGCACTGATACCATAATGTTAAGTGGAATAAATCAGACACACAAGCCTAAATTTCACATGGTTTCTCTTACATGTAAAACTTGGAATAAAAATAAAGAGTAAAATAAAAAATAGATAATAGGAATTAGGGAGATAAATCATTCTCTAAGGGGAAGGTGATCAAGAGATGGAGGGTTCCCAGTACGACCCCTCCCCCCAAAAAAAAGGACAGGGAGGAAGAGAAGAGATGGGGTAAACAGAAAGGATTGGAATATATTATATACTTGTACCAACTCCGCATGAGAAATATAAACACTGTGTACTAGGAACATATCCCAAAGGAAGAAACAGGATCAGAAAATGGGAGGGGGAAGAGAGAGGGTGAAAAGTGGAATTAAGATGCATTATATACATGTGCCAGCTTCCCACAAGGAAAGGAAACATGCACTATACACTAGTAAACTAAAACTGCAGAAATTTCTTTTAAAAGAAGGCTGTTGAACTGAGGGTGTATAACTCAGTGTTGGAATGCATGCCTTACCATACATGAGGGTCTGATCCACAGTACCACAAAAAATTACTTTTTAAAAAAGCCTGTCATGGCCAGGGATTTAGTTCAGTAGCATAAGTGCCTGCCTGGCAAGCACAAGGTTGTGAGTTCAATCCCTGTTACCAAAAAATTTTTACAAAATACAATGTTTGTCAGAGCCAGGTATGATGGTGCATGCCTGTAATCCTAGCACTCAGGAGGCTGAAGCAGGAGGATCATTGCAAGGTCAAGGCCAGCCTGAACTGCATAGTGAGACCCTGTCTCAAAAAGAAAAAAAAGCCTATCAGATTTATAAATACTGTGAAATGCACTGAGGATGTACAGTGTTGGCAGTTAAATGTCTTAACAGAGTGACAGCCCAACCACGCTGTATGGCATCCCTTGTGCTGTATGGATGGCGTTCTGAGTGAGCGTGCTTATGTATGTCCTGAAACGAGCAGATACCCAAGAAATTTCTGTTGAATTAAACAGTCTTCAAGCATAATTTTTAATTTCTTGATCTGCAAGCTAACAGCAGAGATACATTTATTTTAATTGTAAAAACTCCAGTTAGGGTACTTTCCTATACTATATAGTTGACTTGAAAAATACTGAGTTGATTTTAAGCTAGGAGCAAGAAAGCACTGCAACTTAGGCCATTATGGAATTGCGCTCGTAAAGAAAGGCCTAGAAACACGCATGCAGCTGCCACCAGTTGCCCCCTCTGGGAGCCTGAAGAAGAGTCTTGCTTATTATTTTTACTACATGCTCATCTAGATCATTTTAACTTATATTCAGTACTTTGTGCCTTCAAGGAGGAGACTGCCTGGCAGGAAGCTCCTGGGGTCCAGAGGAGAGTGGGTGACTGCTGAGAAGCTGCACTCCCATGCGGGCCTCTCCCGTGGCCAGAGCCAGACACACCCTACACACAAGTACAGTGCATCCTCCCAAGTGCCAGAGACCAGAAGCGTTCCAGTGTTCTCAATACTGGTGGCTGTCCCTGTCACCTTTCACAGTCATAATAGTCTACTAATACAGGTTTCTCTTGAGAGGTCTCGTTCCTGGCTTACCTCTGAGAGTGTTTGTAAAAGCAGGAAGCTGCTTTACGCAGCTTGACATCAGAGCATGTGAAATGTGGAAGGCTCAAGTCAATAGATGGCTTCCCAAGGCAGCTTCTGGGTTCATCTCTCTTAGTGTCTC
The DNA here is from genome assembly GCA_004027455.1 of Hydrochoerus hydrochaeris. Taxonomy (NCBI): domain Eukaryota; kingdom Metazoa; phylum Chordata; class Mammalia; order Rodentia; family Hydrochaeridae; genus Hydrochoerus; species Hydrochoerus hydrochaeris. Next base: position 8,703 of record PVLA01016582.1, read on the forward strand.
CTGTCTTTCTGTCTGAACTTGAGTACTGTGGAATGTTTCAGAAGTATCTTGCATTACAGCTGTGTGTACATGGCAATAGGCATAAAGGTTAGGTTTATAGCTTTAATAGACTGGTACCTTTGCTGTTTTATTTTACATATTAAATGAATGTAAGTTACCATGTAAAGTATATCTGTCTTTGCTAGAAATGTCTTTGCTTTTTTTAAAAAAATGAAACATTGAGGATGATTAAAAAGAGAATATTGTTATCAGCTCCCCCACCTGTTAGTAATGGTTCACATTGGAGTAGCCAGGCAGTTGTGACCTGGAGACTTTCAGAGGTGCCCCCTTCTTTCCCTGGTAAGCTAGGGACCACTTGCTTCCACAGTTTTCCATGAAGTCAGCTACATTTTATTCTGACCAGAGTGAACTAGCAGTACAGTCTGTAATTTGCTTAAAATAACAAATCTTAATTTTGCAATTAGTTGCTATGTGTGGGTTAAGTTAAATTGTGTTCTGATGTGGATTTGGGTGACGTTGGGTCTGTCCTGGTGCCAGGGATCCAGCCCAGGACTTTGCTCATGCCAGCCGAATGTTCTACCACTGACTGCATGGAGGGCCCTTCCTGGTGGCTTTGGAAAGCTGAGCAGTGACTGCATCCAGGGCCCTTCCTGGTGGCTTTGGAAAGCTGAGCAGTGACCCAGAGAGCCCCTGAGAGGACTGGTGCTGCCCTTCCTTAATGGTCGAAGCTGCTGTCTCAGCCCTGGCCCTTTCCTGTGACTCTTCACAGAAGTAGACCTGCTTCCAACTTCTGGGCCTTCCGTGTCCCCCGCCCCCCGACACCCCCCCCCCGCCCCCGACTTCATTCCCACTGTGGCAGACATGGAGGCTTACTGGATGGCTGCAGGAAGGGACCTGTCCCCTCTGTGTGGCCTGTCCTGTGTTTCGGCGTTCGTAGAACCAGGTCTCTCCCAGGTGCCACTGATGAGTCAGTGGGACGCGCGCGCGCGCACACGCACACACACACACACACACACACACACACACGACTGTTTTGGCTCAAGACCCCATTTTCAGGTGTTTTCCTCTGAGCAGCCTTAATGAGTCCCTTTCTAGAAAGCGGTGCACAGTAAAGATAGTAAAAGGTCCACCTCGGGTAGGCTGGACAGTAAAGAGCGAGCCCTCCCCTGGCAGTGAGAGTTCCATTACTCACATTAAGGCTGGACATCCCGTTTCTTGGTGGGGAAGCAGATGTTGACTGGCTTGCCTTCCTTCCTTAGGTGGTTTTTTGGCAAAATCCCCAGAGCCAAGGCAGAAGAAATGCTTAGCAAACAGCGGCATGATGGGGCCTTTCTAATCCGGGAGAGTGAGAGCGCTCCTGGGGATTTCTCCCTCTCTGTCAAGTAAGTATTTCCTGCTCTGCCTGGAAGCCTGTCTCTACCTGCCTCAACTGGGAGGCCATTGGTCAGGTTTCTGGCTATGCACAAGCTCTAGTAGAGACTTACTCTAATCTGTATTTTAATTTTACATTAAAATCCTAATTTCTGTGCTGGGCCTGGTAGCGCATGCCTATAATCCCAGCAGTCTGGGAAGACGTGACTGGAAGATCAAAGTTCAAGCACAGCTTGGGAAATGTATTGAAACCCTGTCTCAAAATAAAAATGGCTGGCACCAGGCAAGGTTGTATATGCCTGTTACCCCAGCACTTAGGAGGCTGAGGCAGGAGGATTGCCGTGAATTCGAATGCAGCCTGGGCTACATAGTGAGTACAACACTAGCCTGAACAACATAGCAAGACCTTGTCTTAAAATAATAAAATACACTAGGCTGGGGATATAGCTCAGTAACAGACCCCTGTGATCAATCCTCAGACCACCATCTTCCCCTGCTCACCCCTCCCCAAATCCTAAATTTCTGGCTCCAAAATTAGTTCTGGCAGCACAGGGCTTAGATTCTTCAGTGGAACAAGGTCCTGAGACAGCAAATGCAACCGGTTTTCCTCCCCGGGTGGGATTCTTGCTGGGCTCTCAATATCAGCTGCCTTTTCTGCTTTCAGCTGACAACTTGCCTAACTCCACCACACCTATCCTAGTTCTCTCACATTAACTTGAAAAGGTTACTACGAAAGGAACTTTGGGTTTTTGCTTTCCTGGTGGTAAACGTAACTGTGGGAGGTAACCTGTAACCCAGCACTATAGGAGACTGAGGCAGGAGGATCACATTTGAGCCAACCTGGACAACTTCATAAGATCCTACCTCCAAATTTTAAAAAGTGCCAGGGGGCAGAGGATATAATATAGCTTAGGGTTAAGGCTCTGGATTCAGTATCAAAAACTGAAAACTAAAATTTTATGTAGCATATATTTGGTGCCACATTCTTGTAGTCCCAGCAGTGGGAAAGCAGGAGGAGCTGTATGAGTTTGAGGCCAGCCTGTGCTACAAAGTGAGCCCAAGGCCAGCCTGAACTGCATCACAAGACCCTGTCTCAAAAAGACAAAAAAAAAAAAAAAAAAAAGAATGTCAGCATGCTGGGCATAGTGGTGCATACCTATCATCCCAGCACTCCAGCACTCAGGAGGCTGAGGCAGGAGAATTACTACACATTCAAGGGCAGACTGAGCTACATAGTGAGTTCAAGATCAGCCTGAACTATAGAGAGAAACCCTGTCTCAAAAAAAAAAAAAGGATTAAATATTTCTTTGCCTTTAGGACCATTGTATGCTTAGTATATGGAGTTCAAGTACAGATTAAAATTTACAGTCATGGCTGTTTTGTTTTTGTGGTACTGAGAATTGGACTCACAACCTTCCCACTGACCTACATCTCTAGCCCATTCTGGGTTTTTGTTCTTCCTTTTGAGACAGGGTCTCACTTAGCCATCTGGCTCAAGCTCTCCATCCTCCTGCCTCAGCCTCCTGAGTGCTGGGATTAGAGGTGTGTTCTTTTTCTAAATAAGGATTTGATTAAGTGTCAGGTGACCTTTTGTGCTACCTCACAAATAAAGGTAGTCGCAGTATAGTTGATTTTTATTCCCAGCATGTACACAAGTCAAACTAGATGTTATAATAATCAGTTTTCTTCTTGTGACAAGGCCTTTTGAAGTGCATGATTGAGAATATGCAATTAAAGGTCTAATGGAGATCATTTTAGGGCTGGTTTGTAGAATTATCTTGAGTTTTCGTGTTGTATTCTTGAGGATGGGTGCTGCTGGGGGCCAGATCCAGAGCCTCGCACACAGCAGGCAGGTACTCCCCACTGAACTCCATGCAGCTTCCCGGCTCCTTATTTACTTGAGACAAGGTCTCTGAGTTGTCCAGGCTGGCCTAGAAATTGAGATCCTCCTGCCCCAGCCTCCCAGGTAGCTGGGATTACAGGAATGCACTTACCAAGGCTTGCCATAACTATCATTTTAATTTTTCTCATTAACTTATAAAAAGCTAATACATTATATTGATCTGAATAGAAACTAAACAGCAGGACAAGAGCAAGTTAATCTGTAGGCACTGGGGTGCTCAGTGCTGAGCTGTGGAACCTGCCTGCCTGTTCTGTTGTAAACACTAAGAAGACCAAGGAGTTGACACAGTTGCCATTTCAGAAATAAAATCTGAAACAGGTGTCATCACTACCTTTTAACATCACCGGCATCTTCACAAAAGATGCTCAGAGTCTAATTTAAAACATTGTAGTTGCCAGGTGTGTTGGAACACACCTGTAATCCCAGCACTCAGGAAGCTGAGGCAGGAGGATTGGGGTGCGTTTGAGGCCAGCCTGAGCAACATAGCGAGACCCTGTCTCAAAAAGACAAAAACAAAGCACTCTAGTTGACGTAATGCTCACTTTGAAACGTCCTGCACTCCGAGTCCACCTGCATCAGCCTAGTGCAAGCGGCTTCTGGGACCAGAAGTGCACTTTGCGGACACCCCGCCTCACAGAGCTTTCTCCCCTTCCCCACTTCTTTCTTGCACGGAAACAGTACTGTAACTTCCCTGCACCCCTGCAGCTCCACTCCCCTCACTTTCAGTTACCTTGAGGTCAGGTAGTCCAAAAATGTTAAGTGAGAAATTCCAGAAATAGCTTGTAAGTTTTAAATAACCTTTATTACAGTGTATTGTTACAATTGATTGATTTTGTGATTGCCTTACTGGAAACTTTATCGTAGTCACATACGTGTATAGGTCTAGGGGACAACATTGTACATAGTATTTGTAGGCTGGGGGATTTGCGATTTCAGGCCTTCACAGAGGTCCCAGACCATCCCCAGAAAAGAACAAACTTTGTGTCTCGTACTCACTGGCTTGAAACTTAGTGCTGCCACCTGCTGGACTGTTTTTAGGACATGTTTGGTTTCTTCAGGCTTTTAAGTCCGAAGATGAAAATTCACTGAACAAATGTTTGCAGCATGCCTTTTGAGGACAGGATGGGAAAGCCCTAGCTGAGCTTCTGTTCTAGCCAGATGTCACTGTGACAGACCCCATGAGCCAGTCAGTGACCCTGGCTATTTTTTGCTGACCAGTGTAAAAGGGAAGTGATACAGAATTTTTTTTTTAGTACCTGAGCCTCCTTTAGTGTTCCAGCATGCCCTTTGGTCTTAAGACCTTTTACCCATGAAAAGGGAAAGTTAAACTAAAATTCCTGAATGAAAAGACAACTTGGAACTACTCCCAGTTACAAGAGAGTCGTTTAAAGTATTTCTAGTCTCTCCTCACCTTACTTCCTGTCCCATCGTTCCTAGCTCGTGTGACATCACATTTTAGTATTTGTGCTTCAGAAGAAGTTAGTGATGCCACAGCCATTATAAGTAAGGCTCTGTTACTTGGTAGAGTCAGGGAACAGGTGTGCGGTAGGTTAGCACACTGTTTGTGTCTGAAAGATGTCTTCAGAATTAGACGCTTGGGTGAGACTCCTGTCCATCCGAAAGGTGTCCTCGTGTTGTTACTAGTAACCGCCAGTCATGAAGGGCGCCAGGGATGCCTGTGATCACCCCAGCTCCCTTCAGTCGGGGCAGCTTGCTGTCAGTTCCTGCACCCTCAGGCTGTGAGGAATTTGTGAGAAAAGTGGTTCTGTCCTCCGCTCCTGCACAGGCAGCAGACAGCCCCTGCCTCTCTGGACAGAGACTGTGACCATTCTCATGTGTCTCCTGCCTCACCAGGTTTGGAAATGATGTGCAGCACTTCAAGGTGCTCCGCGACGGAGCGGGAAAGTATTTCCTCTGGGTGGTGAAGTTCAATTCTCTGAATGAGCTGGTAGATTACCACAGATCGACATCCGTGTCCAGAAACCAGCAGATATTCCTTCGGGACATAGAACAGGTGCCACAGGTGAGCCGAATCTCAATCTAGGGTGCTTCTAGAAAGGAAGAAAGCTCGTGAAGAGGACTGGTACCCTTTAGAGGGTCACCTCTGGGACTGCTCTGTGTTACCCTGTATCCATGCAAAGCTCTGTAGTCTGAAAGGTCTGTGCCTTTTCCAGAGGTGCCCTCCAAGGCCATGCTGCTCCCTGAGCACCTGTCTGCCTGGAAGACAGCCCTTAGCACATTCTCTCTTGGGCACATCTCGAGGACAGTCACCCTTGGGAGGCAGTAGGGGCTGTATCCATCCATTCCCTCCCCTTGTATTCCAGTTGCACCTTACAGCTAGTGCCGTCTTACTTTATCCAAACCTTAGGCTTTGGACCCTGTAAAACCTTAAGGGTGCTGTAGATGACAGGGACATGAATGTTTTCAAATCTGCAAATGGAGCCCCAGTTCTCCCCTCCAGGCGTACATGCTACTCCCTACTCGATGATGTGGCCACTGCCATACTCTAGTGTTGTGCGCATTGGTGGGAAATTACATTAAGCTCGCCTAGAGTGAACTTAGGACAAGCAAGAATAAACAGAGAGGGTACTTAAGGGGGTGTGAGAATCAACACACGTCTGTTCCCCTTTATAAGCACTTAGTGCGGCTGCTTATGCAGCCCCGGCGGGGTCCGTGTCAGGAACGCCATGTGTGTATCTTTCCTGCTTCTCTCTTGCAGCAGCCCACATACGTCCAGGCCCTCTTTGACTTTGACCCCCAGGAGGACGGTGAGCTGGGCTTCCGCCGGGGAGACTTCATCCACGTCATGGATAACTCAGACCCCAACTGGTGGAAGGGTGCTTGCCACGGGCAGACTGGCATGTTTCCCCGAAACTATGTCACCCCTGTGAACCGGAACGTCTAGGCAGCAAAGTATTTAAAGAAAGTGAAAAATTGAAAACACAAATGAATTACACCCACAGGCTGCCTCTAACAGCAGCCCATAAGGAGCTCAGAACACCCGACTGGTCACACCGGTGACCCTCACTTTCGTTGGAACTTTGGGGGTAGGGGTGGGAGGGGGATTGGATATCAAAATTCCAAAATTTACCTATTGAGTTAAGTTTTTATTACAGATTCTCCACACTGCTCCTGTTTCCCTCCTGTGTCCTTTTTTCTCATCTTTTTCTTCTGTCCTTCAGTGCATGACATTTAAGGCCACATATAGTCCCAGCTGATGCCAATAATAAAAGAAAAGAAACCAAGTGGGCTGGTATTTTCTCTATGCAAAATGTCTGTTTTAGTGGAAATGACTGAAAGAACAGCTGTCTCCATGTCTCTCATACACACACAGAAGGAGCAGGCCGGGTGGCCTGGGGCCCAAGCCACGGCCGCCAGAAGAGAGTGCAGGGACCTGCGGCCTCTGGAGAAAGACTGAGAACCTGTGCTCTGCCCTCTTTGGTCCCCCCCAGATGTTGCTTTTTTATAGTGCCTTTTTCCTTATTTCAAGGGTTGCTTATGAGCAGTGTTCTTTATTTGTTTTGTTTTAAAATAAGTTAAAGACAGTCCAGAGCTTTTCATCCAATTTGTCTCCTACTCTGTGTAAATATTTTTCCCTCACAGGAAGGGAAAACAGGGTAGAAAAAGGGGACAAGCAGAAGTGGAGGGTACGGGCAGTCTGCCTATCCTAAGCCAGAAATCTGAGGGTCCAGCTTTAATATTTGTGAGCCCCGCCCCCAGTGGTGAGGGGATCTGTCTGCGGATGTCAGAGTCCATGACCTCCAGGTCTCAGGTGTGGTCTGCTTCTGTCTCAAGACTCCCAGGCGCAAACCCTGGGAGCCAGCAAGTTGCGAACAGAAGCCAGAGGAAAAAATAGCTTCTAACTGCCCTTCTCAGCTGTCCCAGCCTGTATCCCCACACTGGGGTGGGAATTAAAGTGCTTGCTTTTCATTTTTCTTGCTTAAAATGAGGTCCTGGTTTCACCTGAATCACCTAGTCTACAGGGCAAGCACCGGGGCAGCAGCTAGGAAGAGCAGGGAGTGGGTCCATCCATCCATAGTGGGCCATGAGCAGGGAGAGTTAGGGAGGCGCTGGGAAAGACATGAAGGCCAAGGCTGCTACAGAGCTCTCTCCATCTTCTGTCAACTGTGGTCCCTTGTGCTGTGCCTGTAAACCACTTCTCCCTCAGCCCACCTCCCCACCACAAGACAAGGCCACTTCCATTTCTCTTCCTGGAAGTTGGTGGCGGTCTCGGGCCTTTGGGTTTTGACAGGTTGGCTGCGTCTTCCCGGACTCTGGTTATGGAGATGAACTCAGCCTGGAGCACCCCTGGCCCAGGCTCTCCCTGCCTCAGCCGGCTCCCTCCTCCCCTGCTGCTCTCTCCTCACTGATGATGAAGAAGTCTCTGGCGTTTGACACCTGGACCATTTGATTGTTTTGTTTTGAAATTGGTGTATATCATGAAGCCTTGCTGAACTAAGTTTTGTGTGTATATATTTAAAAAAGAAATCAGTGTTTAAATAAAAAGACCTATGTACTTAATCCTTTAACTGCGGATAGCATTTGGTAGGTAGTGATTAACTGTGAATAATAAACCTACAATTGAATTCTTGTGAATAAATATTCAATGAATTCTTCACTCTGTATTTTTCTTCCTCCCTTTCCTTAAAATAAGTTTTAAGCTGAAAGAGGCTAGGTCAGGGAGTCAGGACTCTGGGGTTCTTCTTTCCAACTTGCCTGGCTTATATCGCTCCAGGGGAGCAGGTGGGTCTCCCAGGCCTCTTGAGGGAGAAGCTGCCCCCCACCCTGTCAGACTCGGGCTCAAGCCGTCCTCCTCCCTTGACCTCCCAAGTGCAGGAACTGGCCACAGGAGGTTCGTAGACCACCCTTTGGAACCTGGTCTACAGCAAGAGCTTTGGGGTCTACACAAGAGCTGGGCTTGTGTGGTTGTCTCCCTCCCTCTCTGCTGAAGGAATGGAAGGGATCTGTGATAAAATAAACCAGTTCCATGTGGAGTAGCTAAGGCTAGTTGGGGGTGACCAAACATCCACACAGCACTGACTGTAGTAGACCTAGTGTGATGTGTTTGGAGAGACAACAAAAGCAAAACCCATAGAATTTGCACTTGGGTTTTTTTTTTTTTTTTTTTTGTCTTTGAGATGGTCTCCGTGTAGTCCAGGTGGCCTCAACTTGCAGCCATCCTCCTGTCTCAGCCTCCTGAGTACTGGGATTACAGACATGCTGGCACAACCAGCTCCACTTGAATTTTTGATACTTTGTTTTAGTCATTTTGTTGTAGTGCTGAGAATTGATTGAACCCAGAGCCTTTGCACTAGACAGAAGTGCAGGCTCGACCCTCAAATCTCAAGACCTAGCATTGGTCTCGTGTCTCCAAACACAGCCTTATTACTCTGGGTTAGGGTTGGGTTTTGTTTTTGTTTTAGCAAAAACAGTCCTTGGGTGCAATGGTGCACACCTGTAATCATAGCTATTTGAGAAGCTGAGGCTAAAGGGTCATAAGTTCAAGACCAGCCTGAGTAACTTAGCTAGACCCTTGTCTGAAACTAAAAGGGTGGGGAATGTAGCTGAGTGTGAGACCCTGAGTCTAATCACCAGTGCAGCACCCTAAAAAAGCAAGTCGTGACACCCTGGGATGTTCCCCTGTACTGCAGGCTATTTGGAGACCTGGCCCCTGGGTCAGTGTCTCTTACCATCCTGGGCTGTGCTAGGGAAGCAGTGGGCCCTTGGGTGTCCCTTCTTGTGGGAGTGTTAGGCTCCTGCTTACGTTCCATTTCTGTGGTGCTTGACCTACACTTCCAACTTGGAGAACCCTGCACTTCCTTCACAGGCCAGCAGCCACCCCCTTCCACTCCACTGCAGGCACCGCTCCTAAGTCATCTTGAAACGAAATTGTGCCACTCTGGGCTTCTGCTATACTGCTAGAGAAGCATTCTTAATTCTGGTCTCGTATTGCTATGCAAGCCTCAGCCAAGTGACTTTGAGAGAGGAGGAGTGGACAGCACCCAGGCTGGAGGCAGGAAAATGGGTACTTGAAAGTAGATGCAAAGTCATGTTAGCTTGACCTAAGTGTTGGCTGAAATGTCTGTCCATGCTGACTCCGGAGCCTTGAACAGTCTACATAACTGGCACTCTACTGCTGAGCTACTCCCCCAGCCCTGGACAGTTACTAACAGGATAGTAGGGCTGGGACTGCAGCTCAGTGATAGAGCATATGCTTAGCATGTTCAATCCCCAGCCCCGCAAAAAGGAGCAAGCCGAGTAATGTCAGAAGTGCAGAGGCAGGGCTAGGTGGGGCCTGCTGAAGACATCTGAGCAGCGGGCGGACAGAGCTGGCCACGAGGCTCTGAATGTAGCCACATGATGCACATCCTATCTGTTGATGCCAAAGGCTTCCATCAGCCTTGACAAGTGGCATGATGGAACCTGGGAAGCAAGGGGAAGGCCAGAGTCACACTGGCTCAGGAAGTAGGGGTCAGAGCGGAACCTTCGAGTTACCCAGCCCAGTTCTCTTTCCTGGATGGTCAGCTGCACCATTGTGGCCAGGCTCATGGTCCTGAGTGACCTTATACTGAGATGCTGACACGCAAGTGGTATGTATAGTTAGCCTCACGCCTCTGCACTTCGTCTGTTCTGCTTTTCATTGCACACTGGAGAGCCAGAGGAGGTCAACATCACCAAGACCTGCCACATGTGACCTGATAGGTCTGAGATGCAAAGCCACAGACTTTTGGGGCTTCTTTGTGACAGCAGCTACTCTGCCCTCAATATTCAGGGCCCACACTGCGGAGGAATGGGCGATGGGAAACTTGAGAAGCTCTGTTATAAATGTTAAATTTTTGCCAGGTGTGGCGCACACCTATACTCCCAGCTACTCCAGAGACAGAAGTAGGATCACAAGTTCAAGGCCAGCCTGGCAATTTAGTAAGACTGTCTCAATATTAAAAAGTCTAGGGGTGTAACCTAGTGCTCTCTGGGTTTAATCCCAGTAGGACACAGAGGAAAAGGTTTTAGCGAAGGAAATAGACTTGTCGGGCACTCTAATCTCAGCACTCTGGGAAGCTGAGGCAGAAAGATTATAAATTCCAGCCCAGCAATTTAGTGAGAACTTGTCTAAAAAAAAGCCAGAGATGCAGCAGCTGTCCTGAGTTCAATACCCAATAGCAAAAATAGAGTGTCACATTCTCTGCAAGCCCTTGGTACCACCTTGCCCGCTTGAGTACCTGTGGGGAAGGCTGCGGAACCATGAAGCCTGCTGGAGGCTAAGGAATATCAGCGGGGTAGGAGGAGCAGTTGGGAGAACTCGGGGGGAAGGAGGGGAGACAGCACCCAGCCCTGAGAAGGGGCTGGTGCAGGGAGGAAGGGACCCAGGAGCCCTCAGCACATGGGGCTGAGGCCAGACCAGGCAGGAAAGTGACAGGAAGGAGCCACAGGGGACACTCTGTTCATTTAGGTTTAAGAACAGCTTTATTGAGCTAGGCATGACACTACCTGCCCGCAATTCCAGCTCTCTAGAGGCCGCGGAGGGAGGATCATAGCGAGTTCCAGGCCAACTTAGTGTACAAAGAGAGACCCTGTCTCCAGAAGAAAATCTTTATTAGGATATAACTAATATACAAGTCACTCGTTTAAACTGTCAGATGGTTTTTATATTACAGTTACATACAGTCACCACACAGTTTACTTTAGAGCATTGTCACCACCCCAGAGAAACCCTGTACCCATAAACAGTCACCTCCCTCCTGCCAAGCACATCTGCTCTCTGGTTCTATGGCTTTGCCTAGGCTGGACTTTTTTTTTTTTTTTTAAGAAATCAAGAGAAAAAAAAATCAAGAGAGAACAAAATTATATATATATATATATATATATATATATATATATATATATATATATATTTATACTCTTTTTAGGGAGTCTTTTCTTTCGTATTGGGGATTGAACTCATGACCTCATGCTTGTTGGACAGGGAGTTATGCAACTGAGATAAATCCCTGGCCCTTGTTTTATCTTTTAGACAAGTTTTTATTTCATATTTTGATGAAAACATGACAATTCATAGAACACACAACACAACAAACTATGCAATGAAAACACATATTTTTTGGGTAGGTAGACCAACAATACTCAGGTATAATGGTTATAAACAGATGAACTACATGCCTTTTTTTCTTTTTGTTAAAGGAAGAAAAATTATTTAATTTTTTTCTTTTCTCAAGCACCTGCCTGGCAAGTGCAAAGTCCTGATCTTGATTCCCCAGTACAAAAAAAAAAAAAAAAAA
>PVLA01016583.1:0-20243 GCA_004027455.1 Hydrochoerus hydrochaeris
GAACCCAGAAAAACATCAAGATGAAGATGCAAAAGGCAGTCCCTGAACTCCAACCCAAGCAGAACACGTCCAGGAGACATGAACAGAAGAGATCAGGAGTCATATACCTGAAGTTTCTGAAGTGAAGGCAACTGAAGTACAGAGACAACTTCATGAGGTATAAAAGTAATTAGAACCGAAATACTGTGTTAGGTAAAAGAAATTCAGAACATAATAAAGGAGTTGCTAATCATCTCTAAAGAAGACATAGACAAAAAAAATAGAGAAACATAGGAAAATGAGGGAAACCATGAATGAACAATATAAGAGAGATTTAGAATACATGAAACAGATTCAAAGAGATAACCAGGAAATTAAAAAGTCCACTGAAAGGTGGCAAAACCACTTGAAAGAAACTGAAGATAGACTTTTAGAACTTGAAGATAGGTGTGCAGCCTGTCAGCATGAAAGGAAAGATCTCTTAAAAATAATAAACAACCAAGAAATAACAATTCAATGATTGCAAGATGGTACAAAGCAAAATAATTAAGAATAATAGGTGTCAGTGAAAAAGCAGGGGTTAACACAAATGACATTAAAATTATATTTGCAGAAGTAATAGAGGAAAACTTTCCAAACATGGGAAAAGGACATGGTATCCAGATAAATGAGGCATATAGAACTCCAGTAACCATCACTAAAATAAAACTACACCTATATAAATAGCAAGATTCCAGAAAATCAATGCAAGAACAGAATATTAAAAGTTGTTAGAGAAAAAAAAGCACAAATCACCTATAAAGTAAACCCATGAGACTCATGACAGGCTTCTTAACACAAACAATCAAGTCAAGATGAGCTTGGTGTTAGGTAATTCAAGTCCTGAAAGAAAATAACCCAGATTGATGTACCCTGCAAAACTATCTTTCAAAATTAATGGAGAAACAAGATATTTCTGTGACAAAGAGCAATTGAAGGAATTCATGTCCATCAAACCAACCCTATAAACAATACTGAAGGATATTCTAGAGAGAGAGGGGAAAAATAAGACTATGGTTCCAGGAATAGCAGCAGAGGGGGATCACCGAGTGGGGCATACTACTGAATGGAAGGGAAAAGTAGGCAGCTAATGGTAGGAAATTAGCATGGCAGAGACAAGCCAGTGCATGCTGACCATAATTGTTACTGTAGATGGTCTCAATTCACCAATAAAAATAAACACAAGCAGATTGGATCAGGAGACAAGATACATCAATACGTTTTATTCAAGAATCACATTTAACTCAAAAGGAAAATTCCAAGGCTAAAAGTCAAAGGAGAGAAAACAATGCTCTATGTGACAGGGAATCACAAAAACAGTAGGAGTAGCTTGCCCATCAACTGCAGAATGGATAAGGAAGATATGGCATCTTTCTACAATGGAAAGCTATAAAGAAGGATAACCTTGAGGCTCTTGTAGGTAAATGGATACAACTTGAAATCATGCTCATGGATGAAATGGTTCAGAGTCAGATGGGTGAACATTGTGTCATTTCCCTAGTATAAAAAACTGAAGGAGTTAGTGGAATCCAAAATGCACAATAGAGGTTGTGAAGGTGAGAGGGGGAGGAGATACCTAGAGATGGAAGACAGTGGCCATTGTTAATCTATATCCTGTTTTGAAACTCTGCATTGTTTTCAGTGTTATTCTTAGCTTGATTTTATTCTGTTTTGGTTTGTTTGATTTTATCCTATTTGATGGCATGGACAGCTATTTTAAATATATCAAAATGTGTTATACTAGTCATTATTGATTTCCTATTATCTTGTTTCAAAGTCCTGAATTGCTTTACTTGTTTTCTTTTTATTGATTTTATTCTATTTTGTTTTGTCTGATTTTATCATGTCTAATGGCATAAGCAGCTACTTTCAACATAACAAGATGCATTATGATAGACATTGTTGTATTCCTATTGTCATGTTTTGAAGTCCTGTATTGCTTTTATTGCTTTGTTTTGATGGACTTTATTCTGTTTTGTTTAATTTTGTTATGCCTGATGATATGGGCAGTTATTTTAAAGATAATAAAAGGCAACATGGTAGCCATTATTGATTTTCTTTTATTTTGTTTTGAAGCCTTGTATTATGTTCATTGTTTTGTTTTGGTTAACTATTCTATTTTGTTTGTTTTATTTTATTATATCTGATGATATAAACAACTACTTTGAAGATTACAAGATACATTATGGTAGCTACTGTTGTATTCCTGTTTTCTTATTTTGGATCCTTGTATTGTTTTCATTGTTTTGTTTTGATTGGTTTTATTCTGTTCTGTTTTGTTTGATTTTATCATGCATGATGATATGGTAAGTTATTTTGAAGACAGCAAGAGGCATCATGGTAGTCATTGTTGGTTTCCTTTTATCTTGTTTTGAGTCTTGTATCACATTCACTGTTTTGTTTTGACTGTGTCTAACCTGTTTTATTTCTTTTGGTTTTATTCTCTTCCAAGTAAAAAAAGTGATAACAGAGACAAATGTATTTCTCATTGGCTAGTGACATAGGCAATATGTATGTTAACTGTTCTGAAAACTTGTGTTTTAGCTTACCAAAAATTTAATTTAAGCCATTTGTAAGAGATCTACTTATGTTAAAATGGTAGAAGTAGGAATTAGGAACATAGTAATATAAATGTATTAGATTTATCAACGGACAGGTAAATCCAAATTATAAGTATGGAAAACTGAAACAATTAAAATCATCTGATCATATGGCTAAACTGAAATTTTTATATTTTCAAGTTTTATATATACCTTCATTTAACACAACCTCAGTTTTAAAAGAACTTAATTTTTTTATGTTTATTTCCAAACAATCTGAGAGATTTTGATGTCTGCATTCCAGCTAGGACTGGTTAAAATAACCATCCTCCAACAAATCTTGAATAATTTGTTATCTTACTAAAGGCCACAGAAAACAACCAAATCAATAGAAAGCCTAAATAAGTAAAACAAAAACAGATATTTTAATTTAAGCACTTCTTTTTAGAAGCATCTATTAAGTTTATTTTTATTTCATGCGTTGTTTTATACAGTTTAGTTTTGCTGAGTTGTTTCTATATTATAGGTATTGATCCTCTGTCAGAAGATTAGCTATCATTTTCTCCCATTTGCCTCTTCATTCTGGCAGTTGTTTCTTTGCCAAATGCAATCTTTTAATTTGATGCAGTCCCATTTTTTAAAAGATATTTTTGTCTATGCTTTTGGAATATTGCAGAAATCTCTGTGTTTAGCTATGGCTTAAAGTGTTTCCTGTGTTTCTTCCATCCAGTATAGTTGTTTCTACCTTTATACATATATCTTTGCTCCATGTTTATTGATTTTATCACAGAATTAGATACAGGAATATAATTTCAATTTTTTGCTTGTGGCGCTCCAGTTTTCCTAGAACAACTTATGAAATACATGGTCTTTCTGCACAAATATACTGGCTTGTCATCAATCAGATGGCTGTGTGTGTTTGGGTTCACTCCTTTGTATTTTCTTGTGTTAAAGTCTTCTACGTGCCTGTTTTTACATCTGTACCATGCTCATTTTCTACTATAGCTGGAGAGCATAAGTTAAAGTTTGGTATCATGATGTTGCCAGCATCGCTCATTTTGTTCTGGGTTTCATTGGATATTTTTCATCTTTTCTGATTCTACATAAATCTTAGAAATATTGTTTTTAGATCTCTCAATAGTGTTCTATTTTAATATGTGTGCATTAATCAATGACAGTACAATATGACTTTGGTTTTTTATGAGGGTAGAAATAATACCTAATTTAAAAAAACAATAAGAAATCACTAGTTGATAATTACATATTTTCCTCTTAGAAGCAGTTGTTCAAGTTACAAAAGTAAGGCATACAAAGTGAACATTCAAACATCTATACTGCAAACAGTTCTATTCACCTACCCAACAAAAGTTAGTAATATGGTTATCAATCCTACACACTTAAACATATCCTTTAGGGTACTTTGTTTTCCTCTTTTTTTTACAATAGCAATAATCAATTTTTGTAAACTGTTTAGAAATTCTATGCATGCATGAATCTCTACATGTATACCTATCATTTCTGTATTAGAGGGAAAAATAATTCAAAACAGACAACAAAACAAATTCCTAGAAAAACATGAAATGAAAAAGTCATATAGAATTACATTACTAGGTGATCTACAGTAGTTACTATGATGTCTCTTATTATTTTCAATAGAATGGTCTATATCATCAGGCATAGTATAATTGAACATAGCAGTACATAGCAATATTAATAAAAACAAAATATTGGAGAAATTATATGATTTCAAAAGCAGTTAATAATCAAACCAGAATGGGTATCCTGTTGAATCTTGTTGTCTTCAGAGTAGTTGCCTCTATTCTCAGATTTGATACTATCAAGCATACCAGATTCAAATAAAATCAGTCAAGACAAAACAGCAATATAACAAACCAGATTCAAATGGGATCAGTCATAGTAAGACAGTGTAAGTAATACAGGGATTCACTTAAGTTAACAGGAAATTAAGGATAGTTACTGTAGTATATCCTGCTATTTTGGGGATAGCTTTCTGTGCCTTCAAATCTAGTAGGAGTGCACAGACTGGAATAGAATAAAATCAAACTAAACAGAATGATAAGAATAATGTGGCTTTTAAATCCTGATACACTATTAACAATGTTTTCTCCCTTCCTTTTTTTAGACAATTCCTCCCTTTTCACTTTCTCAGGGTGCTTTGTACATTTTGGGTCCCACTAACTCCTTTAGTTTTTAGATTGGTGGGGAAACCTGCTATCTACCTAAGTGGTTCTGAAGCTTTTTACCCCTGAGCTTGATCAGGAGCTGTATTCCTTTAATTACTAAAGCCTCCAGGTTTTCCTGCCTTATAGCTGAGTGGTTCTCCACAGCACAAAAGTGTCATGAATTTCCAACCTATCTGCAGCTGCTGGATGAGCTGTCTCTATTTCTCCCTGGTTCCCTGTCACATAGAGCATTGTTTTCTCATCTTTGACTTTTGGTTCATTAACCCTCTTTCAGGTTGATTACATTTTCTATTCAGAGTATCTCAATGGACCCTATCTCCTGATCTACCCTGCATGTGTTTCTTTTTGTTAGTGTATCCAGACCATCTGTGTTAGAGATTATAGCCGATCTTCTCTGCCTCATCTCTGCTATGCTATTTTTTTGCTATTGGTTGTTTACTTTTTTCCTTCATTCCACTGTCTTCCCCATTCATTGAGGCCTCTTTGCCATTGTTCCTGGAATCCCTGGTGATTTTTTTCTCTCTCTAGTATGCCCTTCAGTATTTTGCTAGGGTTGGATTGGTGGTCACGAATGGTCCCAGTTCCTCTTTTTAATGGAAACATCTTAATTCTCTATTAATTTTAAGCAATAGCTTTGCAGGGTACATCAATCTGGGTTGGAGGTTATTTTCTTTAAGGGTTGGAATACTTTGCTCCAAGTTCTTCTTGATCTGACAGTTTGTGTCAAAAAGTCTGTTGTGATTTTGATGGGTTTTCCTTTATAGGTGATCTATTTCTTTTCTCTGATGACTTCTAATATTCTGTTCTTGTGATGAATTTCTGGGATCTTGATTATTATTTGTCTGGGTTATAGATCTGTTTTGGTTGTAGGTGGCTGGAGTTCTGTATGCTTCATATATCTGAATATCATTTCCTTTTCCTATGGTTGGGAAGTATTCCTGAATTAGTTCTGTGAGTAGCCTTTATATTTCATTTGTATTTACCCATGCTTCTTCACTCACATTTTTTACTCTTAAATTATAGATCCTCTTGTCATCTTTTAGTCTTTGTATTGTTACTTCCTGTTTCCTTTAAAAAATGTTTTTTAGATTTTTTTAAAATTTTATTTAAAGAGGAAATAAGCAAAACAGAAAAAGAAATAGAAACAATACAGAATTTCAGAAAAAAAATAAACAGTAAGAAATTACTAGGTGATAAATTACATATTGTCTTCTTAGACATAGTTGGTCAAGTTACAAAGTTAAAGCATATAGAGTGGACATTCAAACAGTGAGGCTGCAAAGAAGTTCAATGATCCAATAACAACTTAGCAACATTGTTATCAATCCTACACAATTAAACATAAATGCAACTATATGCTTTAGAGCACTTATTGTTCCTCCTTTTACTTAAAAAATTTTTTTTATTTAAAGAGAAACAAAAGCATGTAAAGGGTAGAGACAATACAGAATTAAAAAAAGATAAACCATAAGAAATTACTAGAAATTACATATTGTCCTCTTAGAAAGTTGTTCGTTACAAAATTAAAGCATACAAAGTAGATATTCACACAGTGAGAGTGTGAACAGCTATGCATGCATGAATCTCTACATGTATTTCTATACTTTCTGTATCAGAGGGAAAAACAAAACTTAACAATACAAAACAAAATAAATTCCTATAAAAACATGAAACCAAAAAGTCATATAAAGCCACAGTACAAGGTGATCTACAATGATTACTGTGTTGTTTCTTATTTACTTCAATAGAATTGTCTATGTCATGAGGCATAAATGAATGTAGCAGTATAATTGAATGTAGCAGTACATATCAATATTAGTAAAAATAAAACATTGCAGACAGTATAAAACTTCAAAGCCAGGTAATAATCAAACCATAGTGGATATTCTAGTGAATCTTGTCATCTTAAGTGCAGTTGCCTATACTCTCAAACTTGACACTATCAATTATCATAGCTATTTTTTTATTACTCAGGACATCTTAACACATTTACTTTTTTTTGTTTAGAATTTCTTTAAAGAGAAACAAAAGCATGTAAAGGGTAGAGATAATACAGAATTCCAAAAAAAAGATAAACAATAAGAAATCACTAGTTAATAAATTACATATTATCCTCTTAGAAATAGTTGTTCAAGTTACAAAATTGAAGCATACAAAGTAGATAGTCAAACAGTGAGAGTGTGAACAGCTACACATGCATGAATCTCTACGTGTATTTCTATCCTTTCTGTACTAGAGGGAAAAACAAAATTTAGCAAGACAAAACAAAACAAATTCCTATAAAAACATGAAAACAAAAAACTTCATATAAAACCACAGTACAAGGTGATCTACAATGATTACTGTGTTGTTTCTTATTAGCTTCAGTAGAATGTTTATATCATCAGGCATAATTGAATATAGTAGTATAACTGAGCATAGCAGTAAATAACAATATTAGTAAAATAAAACATTGTAGACAGTATAATACTTCAAAGGCAGGTAATAATCAAACCAGAGTGAATATTCTAATGGATCTTGTCATCTTCAGTGCAGTTGCCTATACTCTCAGACTTGATACTATCAATCATAATAGCTTTGAATACAATCTATCAATACAAAACAGCGATCCAACAAACCAGATTCAATTATGATGAGTCATGGTAAAACAGTGTAGGTTTTACAGAGCTTTAGATTAAGTTAACAGGAAATTAAGGATGATTACCATACTATATCCTGTTATTTTCAGGATTACTGTCTGTGCCCTCAAATCTAGTACAGGTGGAATGACTGGAAAACAATATAATACATCTAAGCAGAGTAGTGTGAGTAATGTGGGTTTTACATCCTGGTGCACTATTAACAATATAGTGTATCAAGGCCATCTATGTTAGAGTTTCTAGTTATCCTTCTCTGCCTCATTTCTGCTATGCTACTTTTCTGCCTTTGTTTAGTTTTCTCCCTCATTCTCCTGCCTGCCCCACTCATTGAGGCCTTTTTGCCACTGTTCCTAAACTCCCAGTATTTTTTTTCTCTCTCTCTAGAATGTCCTTCAGTATTCTCTGTAGGGTTGGATTGGTGATCACAACTCTCCCAGTTCCTCTTTGTCATGGAAGCATCTTGTTTCTTCATTAATTTCTAGTGACAGTTTTGCAGGGTACATCAATCTTGGCTGGAGGTTATTTTCTTTCAGGGCTTGGAAGACTTCAAGTTCTTCTTGATCTAATGGTCTGTGTTGAGAAGTCAGCTGTGATCTTGATGGGCTTACCTTTATAGGTAATCTGTTTCTTTTCTCTGATGGCTTTTAATATTCTGTTTTTATATTGAATTTCTGATATCTTGATTATTATATGTCTGGGTGTAGATCTGTTTTGGTTGTAGGTGGCTGGAGTTCTGTATGCCTCACATAACCAAATGTCATTTTCTTTTCCCATACTTGGGTAGTTTTCCTTAATTATTTCCATGAATAGCCTTTGTAATTTGCCTGTATGTATTCCTGCTTCTTCATTCACATTTCTTATTCTTAAATTGTAGTTTCTCTTGTCATCTTCTAGCCTTTGTATTGTTACTGCCTGTTTCCTTGTTATTTTTAAGAGATCTTTCCTTTCATGATCAAACACCACAAACTTGTCCTCAAGTTTCAATAGTCTATCCTTAGTTTCTTTTAAGGAGTTTTGCCAGCTTTCAATGGAGTTTTTAATTTCCTGGTAGTCTCTTTGAATCTGCTTCATGTATTCTATATTTTCTTTATATTCTTTATCAAATGTTTCTCTCCTTTTTTGTGTTCCTCCTTTCTTCCATCTGTATCTTCCTGAGAGATGCTTCCTGAGAGCATTTTTTAATTACTCCACTCATATCTTGCTTTACCTGATTTAATGTTTCAGTTTTTAGCTCATTTACAGTGTTCCAAAAGTATCTCTTAATGTCCATTGAAGCCATGTCTGATGTTGTGTGCTTGCTGCCCTCAGTCTCCCTTGTTTTTCCCTCTCCTGGATCAGGGCTCTCAGGGTTCTGGGCTGGGGTCTCCTCCTGCCTCTCTCTCCTGTCATGGCCCTGGCTTCCTCCACACAGGTTACAGTGCAGGTCCCAGCCCCCTTCTCTCTCGGCCATGTTTCCTCTGAAGCATGCTGGCGAGGGACCTCTGCCCTGTCCTCCCTCCTCTTGTCACTGAGTTGCAAACAGTGGCTGCCTATGCCTGCCCCTCCCCACCTGGCCAGCCAAACTTCAGGGCCCTTCACCTGGTTAGTGCTTGCCAGGTGCAGGGAATCAATTTGGGACTGCTCATTGGGTCCCAGTCAGGGGCACAGCCCAGTCCAAACCAATCCCAGAAATCTGCTCTGGGGAGGGTGGAACCAACTGAAGTCACTGTCACTCCCAGTTCAGGCTCATCTTGCCCAATTCCAACATGTCACCCATTTGGTTGTGCCCTTCCCATTGTTGCGTCTCATTCCCAGCATTGACTGTGGATTAATGAAGGTCCCTTTGCCAGCTCTGCTCTCTGTTGGGCTCATCAACCCCTGACTTCAGTGCTGCTCTGCTTCCTGTGAGTGGTGGTGGGAACAAGTTTGAACAGTTCTGCCGGCTGGCACAGATTCAAGCTGGTGCAAATTCAGGCCAGTGCAAACTTGGTGGGTTGCCATGAATGAAAATGGTGTGTCCTGTAATTTTTATCTATTTCAGTTGTAGTCCCCACATATTTGATGAGCTTTTTTATGTTTTAATTTCTTCCTGTGTCAAGAGGATCCATCTCCCTCTGTCTGGGTCTCTCCAGGGTTTTTTATTCTGGCATATTAGTTCTATTTTTTTTTTATTTAAAGAGAAAAAAACAGAAAAAGGATAGAAATATTACAGAATTTCAAGAAAAGAAGATAAACAGCAAGAAATCACTAGTTGTTAAATTACATATTGTTCTTTTAGAAATAGTTTTTCAAGTTACAAAATTAAAGCACACAAAGTGGACACTCAAGCAGTGAGAGTGCAGATAGATCTGTTCAACACTCCCACAAGAACCTAGAAATATGGTTATCAATACTACACACCTAAACATAGATTCAGCTATATCTTTTATAGCACTTCCTATTTCCCCTTTTTTTACCATAGCAATTATACATTTTAAAAATTTTATTTAAGGAGAAGAAAAAAAAAACAGAAAAAGGGCAGCAACAATACAGAATTCTAAAAGAAAGAAAAAAAATAGATTAAAAGGAAAATGAGAAATAACCCCATTAAGAACCTTGTTATTTTTAAGATATCTCTTCTTTTGTGATCACACATTGTAAATCTATCAAGTTTTGAAAGTCTATCTTTAGTTTCTGTCAAGAAAATTTTCCAACTTCCAATGGAATTTTTAATATCCTGGGAATCTCTTTGGAAAATGAGAAATAACCCCATTAAGAACCTTGTTATTTTTAAGATATCTCTTCTTTTGTGATCACACATTGTAAATCTATCAAGTTTTGAAAGTCTATCTTTAGTTTCTGTCAAGAAAATTTTCCAACTTCCAATGGAATTTTTAATATCCTGGGAATCTCTTTGGATCTGTTTCATGTATTCTATATTTTGTTTATATTCTTCATCAAAAGTTTCTCTTCTTTTTCTCCATTCCTCCATTCTTACATCTGTGTCTTCTTGAGAGGTGCTTAGCATTTCTTTAATAATTTTCTTATATCTTGCTTCACTTGAGTTAGAATTTCAGTTTTAAGTTCATCAATGAGATCATGAAAGTATTTCCTTATGTCCGCTGAGGTTGTGTCTGATATTGCATGTTTCCTGCCCTCAATCTCTTCTGTATTTACCTCTCCTAGACTTATTTTCCCTGGGTCAGTGACTGGAGTCTAATTCTTGTTTCTTTCTCTTGTCATGCTTCTGGTTTCTTTCTGAGAGGTGTATGGTAGAGGTTTCAGGTCCTTTCTGTATTGCTTATGGTTTTTCTGAAGTGTGCTTGCTAGGGAATTGCTTCCTGCTCCAGTTTGCTGTTGATCTGTGAGACTCATGCAGGGGCAATGTGGGCTTGTCCTTTTCCTCTGAGCCAGTCAACTGGTGAGTGTCTTTACCATGTTAGTCTGTGCTGTAGGAAAACAGTGACTCTTATCCAGACCTATCTGCTTACAAATGTGAGTCTGAGGACCAGATATAGCCAGTTTCTGTTACTGAGATGGGGATCCTTCACTGAGAAGTAGAGATAAAGCAGAAGGAGAAGGTGGCAGAGTAAGTGTGGGGCTTCTGGAAGCAGAGTTTCTGGTATTTCCTTAGGTTGGAGTTCATGATGGGTGTTTCCCTCAGAAATCTTGAAGAAAAATGGAAGAAATGAAGTGGTAATAAGTCCTGGGAGCCTTAAAAAATCAGGGCATTGGTTCTAGTAAGAAAAAAAAAGCATGAAATGGTTGTAGGCATAAAAAATACTCACTAGGACATAGTGGTAGATATAGATATGGGTACCTTTGTTTCTCTCAGCCTCAGTTTTGTTATCTATGAAATGGTGGGAATCATGGATTCCTTCTAAGAAGGAAAAAGGCTTTGAATTCCCCTGTACAAGTATCCTGGCACCAAGCAGGCACCAGCAGATCAAGATATTATTGCAAAGGAATGCAGCCTTGAGCAGCTAGTATCCCTCCATAAGTCTCAGTTTCCTGATCTGTAGAATGAAGATGCCTTATCAACATTTAAAGGGTGTTAGGAGGTTAAGGAAGGACTGCTGAAGAACAGACCTAAGTACCAAATGGGATTTTCCTATGAGCTGTGCAGTCTTGGGTGAGGCTTGGCTTTGCTAGAGTCAATTTTCCCATCTCTATGTCTATGTAACAGTGATGGTCCTGATTCAGAATTGTGTGGAGCCTGGAGAGATTGTGCAGAAAGTTTTGGATTTGGGGTAACCAGGAGTATTACTCTGTATGAAGCACACAGTAATCAGGAGTCATGGTCAAGAACTCTACTGCTTGAGCCCACATCCCATCTCATGGCTCACAACCCAGACCCTTCACATGCCCTCTACACAGTAAAACTTGGTTTTGTCACCCATCCTTCAAAAAGTAGGGCCAAGATAGGAGTTGAAACACAAGATATGCCTACAGTAGCCTACTTTGCAGAAAACATTCAATCAGTGTGCACTATGTCATGGTTAACCATAGAAATATTGAAGCAAGATTTAAAAAGAAAAATTTGAGCTACTCCAAACTTCTTCCTCCAATCATCAGTTGTTCTTTATTCTAATACAAATAAAAGCAGTAACTTTATAAGTTAAGCTTTATAACCTCCAGTTCTCAAAAATTCTTGCTTTTACCCAACCAAAGCGACTGCATACAGCTTGACCAGCTTGGTTTTTTTGGCTTTTCCACCCCCAAGTTTCATGCCACTAGACGAACACCCTTGACAACATGCACAAAACTAGAGTCTTCCACTGTTCAGGCTCAGTCTTTTGGACACAAGTCTTTTGCATCAACTGTACATCTAATCAATCATTCTGTTCCAGCTACAGCCTCTTTGTATTCTTGAATTCTATAGCATTTTAAAGTGCTTAGACCAGCCTGCTCTGCAGAAAATGTTACATGAGTGTCAGCTTTGTCACACTGAAGCATGGCCCTTGGAAACTACTTTCTCTCTTCAGGCCTTGAGTATTGTGTGGCTGGGTGTAGATGGTTGTCCTCACCCGACAGCTCATTGGAATCCTGTGAGACTGTCTGAAAAGCTCCCAACCCAGGCCCAACCATAGAATTTCTGGTGTACTTGGTTCTGCCTCTGTTCTAACCGCTGAAATTGCAGGCTACTCCAGAAGATTCTAATTCAAACCCAGGACTGGCATCCCTGAGCTCAATGTTCTAAGGCCACAAGGGTAATCTGGGGTTTGATGGCCCTGTTAATTGTGATGTCCATGGAGCTGGGCTGAGAAAACTGCTTTTCTGGGAAGATTATTCAGTACAGCATGAGCTTGCCAGAGCTTTCTACGTCTAAGACAGTATAGGCACAACTCCAAAGAAGCAGGTCTCAGAGTCACAAAGGGGCAGTCCAGAAAGAGCTCTGCTCAGATCCCCATGTGAATTCAGGCCCTGCCATCTCACTCCAGTCCATGCTGAAGATCAGGCACTGAAGATCAGGAAATGCTTGATCTTCAGAAATGGACCCTCCTTGCCTCAATGACCAAAAATGTCACTGAGGCACTTGTCCTCTCTTCTGAGAGCTTCAGTACCATTAAACACTGCTCTTCAGTAAGCACCTACAATCCTGTCATGTTTTCAAAGCTACTTTGTCAGCTTTGTTTTCTGAGTAGATTATTAAGAAATTAGGAAATAAATCATTTCTGCTCATTTTTTCACTTGGGTTTTCCTTTGGCAGTTGGCAGCTTCAGGAACAGTATTCACTTTTCATGGTGTTTCCTCCCTGTTTCTGTTATGCCTATTTGGTTTCCAAAAGAGTAAATATGAAGTTTAAGGAGTAATGATAGTCTGCTTTCATGGTTAGAGTCATAGGTGTTGCTTTTTAAACACCCACTATGCACATTATAAACAGGTAAATAATATCATATATCATACTGTGTTCCTTTCTGAGAAAAATGTGCACTTCTGGGTAAGGGAATCAGAAGACTCTTTGGGAAAAGGTATAGTGAAAACAGAATGATCTGGGCATGGTAACAAGGAGTCTTAACAGAGACTTAACACCAGTGGTCCCAAGTGATTGGATTTGGAATCCTATCTACATCAGATATGTGATTAACAAATGAGAGAAAGGATGGTAAAGTAAAAAATTAATTGATTCATGGTTTCACTCCAACAGAGAAGGCAACCATTTTCAATCTGACTTCCTGGAATCCAGTATAATGTTACAACTGATAGGAAGGGTCATTATCATAGAACAAAACCACAAAAAGATACATTTCTAAATTCAAGCAGATGGTGCACCAGGGAGCTCACAGATATACAGGTATGTTGCAATTCTTGTTCAGGGAGTTCTAGTAGCACAGGACATTGAATTGGGGTCTTGGCTCCATTCTGATATGACATGAGTAGCTATATGATCTGGAACAGCGTGAAAAAAACACTAATTCTTGTTAAATTACTAAGTTTAAAGAATCTTTGCTTCTTTCTTCATTCGTTGTTTATGGCCATCATCTTCAGTTCATTCCTCATTCCTGAAGGATTTGGATGCCATGTCATCTGGCTGGCTGCTCATTTCTGGATTAGTGCACAGAAACGGAGGTATACAAGTAAGAGGAGTCAGCTTCTTGATACTGAAGGTAGAAGTTTCATTATATGCTGAAAAGCAGAATGCAAGAGGTAGTCAAAGTCAGAAGATAAACAACTAAAGAAAGTGGGTAGGATTCTCTCTGTCTCTGTCTTTCTCTGTCTTTGTCTCTCTCTGTCTCTGTCTCTCTCTGTGTCTCCCTTGTCTCCGTCTCTGTTTCTGTCTCTGCCTCACTCTCTGTTTCTCCCCTCTCCTGTCCTTCTTCCATATCTACATCTGTAATACAGAGATTTTGGTTTGGGTGGGATGGTTGTTGTTGATTTGTTTGTTTGTATTATATAAATGGATAATCCTTATAAAATATATGAGCTATTCCTAGTAGAAAGATACTTGCTTTCAGGCAATCATAGATGATCTATATATAAATAAATGAATGAACAAACAAACAAACTCTTGACTCTGCTTACATTTTGTATTGTTGGCTCAGGGATTGTATTGTTTTATTTTGAATAAAAGAATCCTCACTTTCCTCATCTCTGAATGATTTCTCAAAGGGCATCACCAATCAATCAACATGTGATTTTGGTTTGGATTGTCTCTCCTTTCCTGCAGTCTTGTCCCAGTTGTCAGCCCATATTGGTGGGGATGTGAAAAGATCATTAGAAGTCAGTGTTAACACCCTTCTAGCCAGATGTGAGTAACAAAGACATTTAGAAAGAATTGCTCTTAAGTTATATTTCCTTGTGGGTCCATTATTAACTGCAACATTTAAAAGAGAAAGCATTGAATATTGCATTTTAAAGATAAACTGAGACAAATATACTCTTTGTTGGCTGGCAACAAAGGCAAAATGCATGTTAACTTTTGTAGACTTGTGTCTTAGCTTATCAAGATATTTAATTTAACCTATTTCTCAGAGATCAACTAATGTTAAAATGCTAGTTATAGGCAAAAGGCACATAGTAATAGAAATCCGAAAAACTGAAACAAGTTGAAATCATCTGACTAACCTGTAAGAACTATGTTTCCACATTTTATATAAGCCTTGATTCAATGTTTCTATATAGCAGTACTTTAGTTTTAGCTTTTTTTATTTAAAGAGAAAAAAACAGAAAGAAAATGTAGAAATATTACAGAATTTCACAACAAAGGATAAACAGTAAGAGATCACTGGTTGATAAATTACATATTGTTCTTTTAGAAATAGTTGTTCAAGTTACAAAATTAGAGCATACAAAGTAGACATTCAAGCAATGAGACTGCAAACAGATCTGTTCAACAATCCAACAAGATATTACAAGTATGGTTATCAATCCTATACACTTAAATATTCACGCAGTTATATCTTTTATAGAACTTTCTATTTCCTCTCCTTTTTATGATAGCAATTACGCATTTTAAAAAAATTATTTAAAGAGAAAGAAGCAAAAGAAAAAGGGTAGCAAAAATACAGAATTCTAAAAGAAAAAAGAAAAAACACTAAGAAATCACTAATTGATAAATAGCACATTGTCATCTTGGATGTAGTTGTTCAAGTTACAAAATTAATGGATACATAGTAGACATTCAAACAGTGAGACTACAAATAGTTCTGCTTAAAGATCCAACAAAGATTCAGCAATATGCTCATCTATTTTACACACTCAAACATACATGCAATTATATCTCTTAGAGCACTTTCTTTTCCTCTCTTTTTTATAATATCAATTACACATTTTGGTTTTATTACTCTTATAGTTCTTATCACTTTTTACACTAGAGACACAATGTGATATTTATAAATATGATTCTTATTTATTTCACTAATGAAGATAGTCTCAAGTTGTCTCCATTTACCTATGAAGGCCTCAAGATCATTCTTTCTTATAGCTGAGTAACATTCCATTGTGTAAAAATATCACTTCTTTTTCATCCACTCTGCAGTTGATAGGTATCTTGGTGGTTTCCAAGATTTAGCTATTACACACTGTGCTGCTATGGACATGGGGTCACATATATCACTGTAATATGAACTTTTCAGTTCTTCTGAGAAAATACCCAAGAGAGGAATAGCCTGATTGAATGGGGCTTCCAATCCTAGTCTTTTGAGAATTCTCCATATGGATTTCCATAGTGGTTGAACCAGTCTAGATTCCCACCAACAGTGGAGCAGTGTTCCTTTTTCCCCACAGCCTCACCAACATTTGTTATTAGTTGATTTCTTGATGGCAGTTATTCTTTCTGGAGTGAGGTGAAATCTCAGTGTTGTTTTAATTAGCATTTCTTGAATGACTAGTGATGGTGAACATTTCTTCATGTATTTATTTTCCATTTGTATATCTTTCTCTGAGAACTGTGTGTTCATCTCAGATGCCCATTTTTGAAGAGGGTCTTTGAATTTGGGGGACTTGATGCCTTTCAATTTCTTATATGTTCTGGACATAAGTCCTTTGTCTGAGGGACTGCTGGCTAAAATTCTTTCCCACTCTGTGGGTTTTCTTTTCACTCTGTTGGTGATTTCCTTTGAAGTGCACAAACTTTTCGATAATATGAGATTCCATTTGTTGATTTTTTGAAGTGTTTCGTGTGCAGTTTTCATTTTGTTCTAAAATTCTCTGCCTACCCCTATGTCTCCAAGACTTCTACTTACCTTGTCTTCCTATATTTAGTGTTTCTGCTTTAACATTTAGGTCTTTGATCCATTTTGACTTAAGTTTGGTGCATAGTTATATACCTGGATCTAGTTTCATTCTTCAACTTGTGGGGTCAGTTTTTCCAACACCATTTATTAAAGAGACTATCCTTCTTCCAGTGGACATATTTAGACCCTTTGTTAAATATCAGGTGGCTGAGTCTTTGTAGTTGTGCTTGCATCTTCTAATCTGTTCCACTGATCCTCAGTCTATTTCTTTGCCATTACCATGCTGATTTTAGCACTGTGTCTTTGTAGTACTGTTTCAAGTCAGGAATTGAGATGCCTCCTGCCTTGCCTTTGTTGCCCAGAGTTGCCTTTGCCATTCAAGGTTTCTTCTGTTTCCAAATGAATTTTAGGAGTGTTTTCTCTAGATCAGTGAAATATATCAATGGTATTTTGATTGGGATTGTGTTAAATCTGTAAAACAATTTTGGGAGTATGGCCATTTTAACAATGTTCGTTCTTCTTAGCCAAGAGCAAGGAATATTCTTCCATTTTCTAATATCTTCTTCAATCTCCTTTTTCAGTGTAGTTTAGTTTTCAGCATATAGGTCTTTTACATTTTTAGTTAGGTTGATTCCTAAGTATTTCACTTTTTTTAGATGTTATTGTAAAGGGTGATATTTCCATAATTTCTCTCTTGGTTAGTTTTTTGTTTGTGCACAGGAATGCTATTGATTTTTGAGAATTGACTTTGTATTCAGCTACACTGTTGAAATTATTACCTCTAGTAGTTTTTTAATGCAGTTTTTTGGGTCTTCTATATAGAGTATCATGTCATCTGAAAATAGTGATAATTTAACTCCTTCCTTTCCTATCTTTATTTCTCTTTCTTGTCTGATTTCCCTGGCTAGAGTTTCCAGAACTATGTTGAAGAGCAGTGGTGATAGTGGACATCCTTGTCTTTTTCCTGATTTTAAAGTGAACATTTTCAGTTTTTGTCCATTTAGTAAAATGTTGGCTGTTGGTTTGTCATAGATAGCCTTTATAAGGTTGAGTTAGACACCATTTATTCCATATTTTTGAGGGGTTTTTATCATGAATGTGTGTTGGGCTTTATCAAAACCTTTTTCTTCATCTATTGAGAAGACCATGTGGGTTTTTTTTGGCTCTGTTGATGTGGTGTATTACATTTACTGATTTGTGTATGTTAAACCATCCTTTCATTCCTGGAATGAACCACACTTTGTCATGATGTAATATCTTGATGATTTGCTACATTGTATTTGCCAGTATTTTATGGAGACTCTTTGCATCAATGTTTATTAGTGAAATTGGTCTATAATTCTTCTATTTGGTTGGATCTTTCTCTGGTTCTGGTATCAGGGTGATACTTGCTTCCAGGAATGATTTAGGGAGGATTGCTTTCTTCTCAATTTCATTGAAGAGTTTAAGAAGTATTGGCATCAAATCATTTCTAAATTTCTTGTAGAATTCAGCTGTGAATCCATGAGGACCTGGGCTTTACTTTGTTGGTAAGTTTTTAATTACCTTTTCAATTTCAATAGCTGATATTGGATTTTTCAAAATTGCTATATATTCTTGGTTGAGCTTTGGTAGTTCATATGTTTCTAGAAATCTGTTCATTTCCTCTGTGTTTTTCACTCTCTGTGAGTAGAGATTTTCAAAGTAGGTATTCATGATCTTTTGAATATCCATAGAATCTGTAGTAATTTCCCCATTTCAGTTCGTATTTTGTGAATTTGGGTTTTTTCTGTCTTTCTCTTGATAAGGTTAGCTAGAGGTTTGCCAATTTTCTTTATTCTCTCAAAAAACAGCTTTTCAATTCATCAATTCCTTGTATTGTTTTTTTTAGTTTCAATTACATTGATTTCTGCTCTAATCTTTACAATTTCCTCTCTTCTATGAGCTTTGGGTTTAGCTTGCTGTTCTTTTTCTAGAAGCAGGAGATGAAGCATTAGGTTGTTTATTTGTGCTAGTTCTATTTTCTTGACATGACAATTCAATTTTTTTCAAATTACAAAATTAAAGCATACAAAGTAGATATTCAAACAGTGAGACTGTAAACAGCTATGCATGCATGAGTCTCTACATGTATTTCTATCCTTTCTGTATCAGAGGGAAAAACAAAACATAGCAAGACAAAACAAACCATTTCCTATAAAAACCTGAAACCAAAAAGTTGTATAAAACCACAGTACAAGTTGATCTAAAATGATTACTGTGTTGTTTCTTATTATCTCTGATAGAATTGTCTATATCATCAGGCATAATTGAATATAACAGTATAATTGCACATAGCAGTACAGAACAATATTAGTAAAAATAAAACATTGTAGACAGTGTGAAAATTCAAAGGCAGTTAATAAACCATAGTCGATATTCTAGTGAACTTTGTCATCTTAAGTGCAGATTGCTATACTCTCAGACTTGATATTATCAATCTTAACAGCTTTGAATACAATCTATCAATACAAAACAGTGATCCAACAAACAAGATTCGATTACAATCAGTCACAGTAAAACAGTGTAGGTTTTTCAGAGCTTTAGATTGATTTAATAGGAAATTAAGGATGATTACCATACTATATCCTGTTATTTTTGGGATAACAGTCTGTGCCCTCAAATCTAGTACAGCTAAAAGACTGGAACAGAATAAAATATGTCTAAACAGAGGGGTGTGAGTAATGTGGGTTTTAAATACAGGTGTACTATTTACAATATAGTGTATCAAGGCCATCTATATTAGAGATTCTAGCCATCTTTCTCTGCCTCATTTCTGCTATGCTATTTTTCTGCCTTTGTTTGCCTAGTTTTCTCCTTCATTCTCCTGCCTGCCCCACTCATTGAGGCCTTTCTGTCACTGTTCCTAAAATCTTGTTATTTTTTCTCTCTCTCTAGAATGTCCTTCAGTATTCTCTGCAGGGTTGGATTGGTGATCACAACTCTACCAGTTCCTCTTTGTAATGGAAGCATCTTGTTTCTTCATTAATTTCTAGTGACAGTTTTTCAGGGTACATCAATCTTGGCTGGAGGTTATTTTCTTTCAGGGCTTGGAATATTTTGCTCCAAGCTCTTCATGATCTGATTGTCTGTGTCGAGAAGTCAGCCATGATCCTGCTGGGCTTACCTTTATAGGTAATCTGTTTCTTTTCTCTGATGGCTTTTAATATTCTGTTTTTATATTGAATTTCTGGTATCTTGATTATTATATGTCTGGGTGTAGATCTGTTTTTGTTGTAGGTGGCTGGAGTTCTGTATGCCTCACATAATTGAATGTCATTTTCTTTTCCCATGCTTGGGAAATTTTCCTTAATTATTTCTGTGAATAGCCTTTGTAATTCACCTGCATGTATTCCTGCTTCTTCATTCACATTTCTTATTCTTAAATTGTAGATTCTCTTGTCATCTTCTAGCCTTCGTATTGTTACTGCCTGTTTCCTTGTTATTTTTAAGAGCTCTTTCCTTTCATGATCACACATTGCAAACTTGTCTTCTAGTTTTGATAGTCTATCCTTAGTTTCTTTTAAGACATTTTGCCAGCTTTCAATGGAGTTTTTAATTTCCTGGTAGTCTCTTTGAATCTGCTTCATGTATTCTATATTTTCTTTATATTCTTATGAAATGTTTCTATCCTTTTTTGTGTTCCTCCCTTCTTCCATCTGTATCTTCCTGAGAGATGCTCCCTGAGAG
>PVLA01016584.1:0-20247 GCA_004027455.1 Hydrochoerus hydrochaeris
TCTTCCATTTTTTGGTCACACTTTTTTTTTTGATCTTTTTTTGAGGCAGGGTCTCCCTATGCAGTTGAGGCTGGCCTTGAGCTCACTTTGTAACCCAAGCTGGTCTGGGACGCACAAGGATCCTCCTGCCTCAGCCTCCGGAATGCTGGGATTACAGGCATGTGCCACCATGCCCGATTTGGTCATACTTCTTAAAAGGAAATTCTTTGAAACTGATCACTGACACTTTCTGAGTTACACTTAACATGCAACAGATTCTTTAAGAATTTTGCTTTTTTTTGATGTGGGGAATCAGACTCATGGCCTTGCACTTGCCAGGCTGGTGCTGTGCCGCTGAGCTATCTCTGCAGTCCTAAGAACTTTGCTCTTTTCTTGTAATATCTCAGCAAAAGTTGTACTTTGCTATAAAATGTGATGTCAAGACCAGTCCACATACCCCTGCCCCTGTCATAGTATGTGTTACACAGGAGTCCCAGACAAGGCCTAGGAGTCCTGAGAGCCTGTGAATCCAGGACAGGTTTCTGGTGGAGGTGATGTCTGAGGTGGATTTTGAAGAAGAAGCAGACAGTGCCTGGTCAGTACACTGGGCAGTGTGCTGAGAAAGCGTGCTGATAAGAAAGGACATTCTTGGGGAAGGTTAAGCATAGGGAAAGGTGTGGCATTTGCTGGGGACTCAGATGCCTATAATTTTATAAAGCAGCAGAGAGATGC
Organism: Hydrochoerus hydrochaeris; assembly: GCA_004027455.1. Lineage (NCBI taxonomy): Eukaryota > Metazoa > Chordata > Mammalia > Rodentia > Hydrochaeridae > Hydrochoerus > Hydrochoerus hydrochaeris. Next base: position 712 of record PVLA01016584.1, read on the forward strand.
CTGCAGTAGGGAGCTGGCAGTTCTCTGGTTAGGCAGATAGCTGGAGCCCACAAGGGAACACTGGCTGCTGCTCGTAAAGGGACGTTTAAGACAGCCCCACTGAGGCCGGCTTGAACAGGAACAGAGACTGAAGAACTGCTTGGCAGGAGTATTTGCTGCACCCCCTCACAGTTACAGGTAGGCTTTCAGAATTTCCTCTCAGGCCTTGCATACCTTAACACTTTTCAAAAAGCACCACCTGAAGAGACACTGGAGCGTGTAAATTCTCACTGAAGGTTTTACCCTCCTGTATGTCGGTAGGGTGGGGATGTTTCCATGGCCTGTGGCCTTGGGTGAAGCCATCAGCGAAACATTATGCGTCAGGAGTTGGGAAACCTTACGGGTTCCTGGTTCTGTGGTCCTCACACAGTGGACCGGGCCAGGGGAAGTGATCCTAGAGGCTTCTGTGAGTAGGTGCTGGGCAGAGGCGGGGAGAGCAGCAGGAGGTTTCTGCATGGTAGGCAGACAGTCTTCCAGTAGAACTTGTGCGATGAGGAAACCGTTCTGTGTTTGTGCTGTTCTGGTTGGTAATCTCTAGCCCCATGTGTCACACTTGACTAATGTGACAGGAATTGAATTTTCAATGTTAGTTTTAATGCATTAAAGTTTAAATAGCTCCATATGCTGGTCACTGCCATACTGGGCTGCACAATGTCAGCCTTCTCACAGTGGTTAATTTTGGAAGGCAAGAGAAAGTGAGGGTTCCTCGGGGAGCAGTACAGGAAGGCTTTGCTCTTCTACACCCGCGGCATTTGAATCTTTGGTTATATGAATTACTTTTGTAATTTTCAAATCATAAGAAATTTTAGAGTAAATATATGTGTTTATTTTTAGAGCGGACTTAGAAAGTTGGAAGGGATTTTAGATTTTAATGTAATACCTATGTCTTTCTCAGGGAGCAGTTGTAATCCAGAAAGGAAGGGGGGACCCACCTTACTTGGTGGGTGTCAGAGGCATTGGAACTCAGGCATGCAGGCTCCCATTTCTGCTAAGGTGTTGTCTGTGTGAGCTGGGATCACTTTGCTGTGTCCTTTATTTGTATCTGGAAAGAAATGACTTGTAGCAATCGATGAAAGGTGAAAATTATTCCTAAAATCTATAATTTTTTGAGGTGGGGGGGACTGGAACTTGAACCTAGAGTTCTCTACCACTCAGCTACCTCCCCAGCTCCTTTTATATTTTATTTTCAGACAGGATCTCTCTTGTCCAGGTTGGGTTTGAACTTGCATTCCTCCCAGCTCAACCTACCAGGTGGTTGGGATTTATGGCGTGTGTCCCCATGCCCAGCCTAAAACTTGGAATTCTTAGTAAATGAACAGCATCTCTTAAATTAGTTTTTCCCCTTCTGTAATTTACTTTGGAGGTAATATTCTTTCTCTTTAATGATAATTATAAAAACAAATGACCAAATTTCAAATAGTCCAGAAGATTGCTCAATAAGAAGTGAACCATTGTCCTGTATCAGACCTCAGGTGTGTTTTCAGGGCTTCTGCTCCCCACAGATTTAAAAAAAAATTTTTTTATTTAAGAGAAAACATGACACAGAAAAGAAAAGCAGCAAAAGAGACAAACAACAACAAACCCAAAACAATAACAGTAGAGATTTACAAAACAAGATGATAGGAATTCAACAATGATTGTAATATTGCATATTGTTACTTTCAAAAGGGTTGCTCATATTACCAGATATAGACATGTAAAGTTGATCTAACCATGAGTATTAACTGTTCTTTTCCAAGAATTAATACAACAGATTTTTAGGTGCATCTTTCCAGAGTTTTCTTCTTCTTTCCAGAAAACAATACTGATCATTGTTTCTCAGGCAGTGTGAATAACCCCACTGAGGTGTAGTTCTTATGAGCAAAAAATGACCTGGAGAAATGTTCACTAGGGTCAGGTTGGCCAGCACTTGAAGAACCAGAGGTAAAACGGACTGATTTTTGTATCACGCTCCAAGTGCCTGCAGACATGCTGGTGCCCACTCTGTGTTTATGCTTCCTTGAGCTCCACCTGTGTTCTCTTCAATGGGCTCTGATTAGTGCTGGGTGGTTGATAGTCACATCCTGGTTTTTTGGGAGTGTCTTTACTGCAGTTTCTGACATGTCATTTTATCCCCCTCCCTTACAGTGTGACTGGAATAAATGGGGACTCTTATGTGTGCTTCTCTTGTCTGCTCGCCTCTGTGTGTGTGGACCTTTCCTCCCAGTGGCACTGTTTAAGATTCCACTGTCTCAGCAAAGTGTGAAGAACAGTCAGAGATGCCAAAAGATATCAGATGCGTGCAGCTCCTCCAAAGGAGTGAGGGCTCTGATCGCAGAGGGCTGTGGAGAGTGACAAGGAGGCCTGGCCTCCAGGAGGAGATGAGCCCAGCGTGTGTCCATGCCAGCCTTGAGTGTGACGTGGTGGGCCCTGGCAGGTTGTCACTGTTTTTGCAGGAGAGCTTAGCAGGGACCTGCGATCAGTGACTTGGTCAGCAGTAAGTGTTCAGTACCCAACATAATGTGAGTACCCTTCGCGCACTGCCGGAGTCTTCTCCAGCCGCTCCTGTCTCATTCCCATTTGCCCCTGCTTCACAGGACCCAGGGCTGTTTATGAACTTGCTCATTGGTGGGCCTGTATGCTGTAGCTCTTCTCTACAGACCAGCTGCCCCAAGAAGGCAGGGGTGCTACGGTGACCCAGTGTCTGCAACACTGTAGGGGCTCAATAAAAGTTTTGGCTGGAGGAGAGAATAAATAAATGTATACAAGACACCAAGTAATAACAACCACGGCAGTGATAGCTGCCAGTTGTCATGTACTTGGTTTGTGCAGCCCCTACACCAAGCACCCTTCATCTCACTTCATTCTCAGAAGTAACCCTTGAAGGGTGAATTAATATTCTTAAGTCTTTGCCCTCTTGAATCACACAACCAGTTAGTGGTAGACTGAGCTTTGAACCCAGATCTGCCTAAGACCTTGACCATTAACAAGGTGTCAGCCTCAAGCAGTTATGTGGGGAGACCCTGCAGAGGTTGCAGGTGTTCGCCTTCTGGGTGATGTTGGACCATGGGAGCAGATGGGTGCCTGCCCGAGCTTAGAAGGAGATACCCCGCACTCCGACAGCTCGGCGCCACAGAGCAGGTTCATCCTGGCTCGGGTGCCTGTGGGTATTTTGAGCACTTGTGAATTATTCAGGTGCTGAGGCAGAGAAGCTTCTTTGCACTGAAAACTGTGCTGAAATTAAAGCCAAAAGGTTCAGCAGCTACGTATTTTCTTCTGTTAACAAATAGGGGAGGAAAAACAAATTTGCAGCCATCAGCCATGTGGTTTTCTTTTGTGGTGCTTTTTCCTGGTCTTCCAAATGGCTCATGGGTGCTTGTGAGTATTTTTATTTTTATGATGTTATATTTTTCAAAATACCTGAGAGACATTTTCACCATTCTGGATGTCTGGAGCATACTCAGTGTGATCCATTTTCCTTCCAGGAGAGATGAAGTGGAGAGGAAGAGGCCTGGGCAGCTTCTGGTCTCTTGCTCGCTCCTTGTCCGAGTCCTCCCAGTTTTGCTGCTCTCCCTCCTTGTAGGCTGCACTGATCCACTGAGCTTATGATGATGAATTCTGTAAAATTCCTAATTCTGTTTATTGGTCATTTCTAAGTAAGTCACTGACCAGGGGAGGAAGCGAACCCAGGTGAGTCTGGGCCCAACTCCAGGGTTGGCCTGCTGAGTTAGCCCAGTTGGGGGAAGGACTTTTAAGATGGACAAGCGCCTGTTCTCGGTGAGAGTCGGTGCACTGTGGGCTCTCTGAGCAGGACCTTCCTACATCTTTTCAAACACCTTTCTGTAGTCTTTGATCTAAAGTGTACAAATGAATGAATTTTAGTCTCTTTGCATTCATCATGACGTTTTAGAATATCTCCTCTTCTTCCTCCAAAGCCCACACTGCTGACTGCCATTCCCTCCAACCCCTGGTCTTCCCTCAGCTGTAAGTAACCACTCATCTCTGTATGCCATTATATATTTATACTTTCTGGGCATTTCATATAAGTTAAATTCTATAATATGAGGTCTTCCATTTATTTATTTATTTTTGGTACCAGGAATTGACCTCAGGACCTCATACTTGCCTGGCAGGTGCTGTGCCCCTGAACCATATCCCTGGCCCAGCTTCTTCCATTTAACATACAGTTTGCAAGATTCATTTATGTTGTAGCATATATCAGTAATTTGTAGGAAAATGGATGCATCTTGTGACCATAATGTAAGTGAAATAAATCAGACACACAAATTTGAATATCTTATGGTTTCTCTTATATGAGAAACCCAAATATAAATGAAAATCAAAATCAAAATTGGGTAATAGAAAGTAGGAGATGAATCTTTCTCCAATGGGAAGAAGATCAGAAGATGGAGGGAGGGGGATGTAAAAAGAATGAAGGTGTGTTGTGTACATGTATCAATTTCCCACCATGTGTGTAATAATTATGTTCTGCAAACATGTGCTAATGAAAAATAAAAACTTAAGAAAAATACTTCCTTTCTTTTGGTTATCTAACAGGCTTTACCACAGGCTTTCCATTCATCTGTTGATGGAAATTCAGGTTGTTTTACTTCTGTCCTGAGTATTAGAATAGTGTTTGTGGACAAGTGTTTGTGTGGATGTGTGTGATTTGCCTAGGAGAGGAGCAGCTGGGTCCTTTGGTAATTCTGGGTTTAACCTCTCCAGGAGCCAACAGACTGTTTTCCAAAGTGGCCACACCCTGCCGCATTCCCATAGGCCTTGGATGAGGATTGTGATGTCCCCACATCTCTGTCAACAGCACTTGCTATTATCTGACTCTGTGATTGAAGTCATCCTGGTGGGTTTGATGGGATGAAGTGACCTGACTTTGTGGTTTGGGTTTGTATCTCGCTGATGGCGTCCACCTATATCTGGACTACAAACGTCTTCCTTGAGGCGCTTGAGGGCTCACCTGTGAGCTGGTGAGGAGGCCGAGACCCTCTCCAGAGCCCTCTTTTCCTGAGTGGCCTCGCATCCACAGAATATCCTCCTTTTTGTATCCTTTCCGTCTGTCATGCTGGCCTACAGGGATGGGGCCAAGCCACACCCAGGGCTTCACCTGGCCTCCACCTACAGGGCAGACGCTGCTCTGCAGTGGCTGTTTTTACTTCTCACACAATCCAAAAAATGTGAGGCTTTAAAACAACTTGCTTTTAAAAGTCAGTGACAGATGTTGGCCTGTTATTCCCACAACTTAAGTCATGAAGAATTCTAACATTGCGGTGTTTTTCGAGGTCACTAAATGTCAAGCCTACGACGTGGGGAATGCATGTGTTCCAGCTTTTCTAGGTCCTCAGAGAATGCACAGACTGGCGTGCCCCAGCCTGGAACTGTGCCTGTGTTTTAATTACCCCCTTTATTTTGAGATAATTGCAGATTCACATACAGTCTTAAGAAGCAATATCGAGAGAATATTACATCCTTAGAATTGCTTTGCTGTGGGAGAAAATGAAGATTTACTGAGGGACTGGAAAATATGTAACTCTGGAAGCGTGCCAACAATCCAAACTGTTTCTGTGCCTTCAGCTTCCTGCCTTTCCCAGGGTGAGGACCACATGACCAGATAGTCCACTGAGCTGCTCCCAGGGCGTGGTTATTATTGACCATGATTGTTTAGCTTTGCAATTTACTGCAGCTTACAGGAGATGAACCTGGGAATGGGGCCCCTTCTTTGCCCTCCCACTCCTGCTCTGTGGTGTCATTTGCTCGTACAAATCCTTTTGTCCATGATTATGACTGCTGGGCCTAATCTGTTGAATTTTTTTTTTTTAAATTGAGACCACCAAAGATCTTGTTTTAACTTAGATTGAACCCACGCTGGGTTATTTTATTTATTTGAAATATGGTATGGTGGTTGTTGGTAAATGCTTAGCATAAGAAGCAGAGAGGGGAAAGGTGGAGGGGTGGGAGGGGAAGGGTGTGGGATTGATTCCAGCTGTAAATGAGGCGGTCAGGAAAGACTTCCCCAGGAGGGTGACAGTAGGGTGGGGTGGCAGCTGGCTTTCTGTAGCGCATACGCATGATCATTCGCATTTTATACTTGGCTGGCTGGCTACTGAACTCTTGTAGTTCAGAAGCAGCTGTAAATATGAGGTAAAGGAAAGGGGTGTTTCCAGACCTAGGCAAATGGCTGGGTTTGGACAAAGACTGTAGTTTGTCAGCCCCCACGTTAAGAGTAAACATGTGAAGGTGGTGAGAAACCAGGCTTTCTGAGATCTGAGAAGACAGCATTCTGAGCAGGTGGAACAGTCAGCGAGAAGGCCCTGAAGTGGGTTGTTGCCAACTTGAGAAGAGAACAGGAAGAATCTAGTGAATAAATGTAAGAGTTGTGGGAAATGAGGTCAGAGAAATGGTAGTGGCCAGTCCTGTGGGGATTTATTTGTAGACTTAGGTGAACACAGAGTACATTTGCTAATGGTCATAGGAAAAGTCTATGCAATGGTTTTCAACAAGTGAAGTAAAATCTGTGCACTGATTTTCAACAAGGTGCAGCATCCTTATGGAGTGAACACTTGGGTAACAGCACCTATACCTAGAAACACTGCATGACCAGCACCCCACAGCCTTGTGCCCTGGCAGGCTCTGCCCTCTGACATAACTGCTGTCCTGGGTTCTGACATCACAGGTTAATTTGCCCAGTTGTCCCTTTTACATCATTTTAAATAAAAAAATCAAACAGCACATACTCTGTTGTCTTTCTACATTTGTTATCTTAAGCTCCATGTCATGTTTGTGAGATTCATCCTTGTTGGTGTTTGTAGTTGTCATTAAAAATTCTCATGGATGTATGGGAGTCAATTAATTGATATTTTAAAAATTAACTTTTTAAACTGCCCATAGACATTTAGCCCTGTTTGGGCTTTTACCAAGTGCATTTCTTGCTTTAGCTTTTTGTTTTCAATAAGTAAAAACTCTTTAATGTAGTCAGTCATACCGAGAGGCTTTTGGTGATTGTGAAAGGCAGCTTCAGATGTCTGAGAACAAGAAGGCCTAAAACCATCCACTGATTGTCCAAGGGTGAGGTTTTTGGGTTCCCTGCTATAGCTGGAGAGTTCTGAGCTGCCCAGCATCATAGCTGCCCATGGACCCAGCTGTGCCAGGAATAGTCGCGTGATGTGTTCAGGGGTGGTGGGCAACGTCATGTTCCCCTTTGCCTTCCTCTAGCAGATGTCCATCAGTTGTTCCAGTCTGATGCTGCTAACCAGTGGCCCACTGTGGCTCTTAGATTTTCCATTGCCACTGTCTGTGGGACTCAGAGGGCCTCTGGTCACACAGTGAACACAGGATGCAGGACAACAAAAACCTTGAAGCCTGGCTACGTTCTTGCAGTCTAGGAAGCAACTTAAACCTTTATGCCACTCAGGACTGGATCTCGGTAAAGAAGGAAAAACTGTGTGTGTAAATGTCCTTTAGGAAGGGCTCAGGCAGCACCAGGTAATAACTTTTTGTTAATTTTGAAGCTGACCTTTCTGTAAACTCATTCTTGTGCTGAAAATGCAGACCAGGTGTACTCGGCAGCTGTAGAATCAGGAGGTGGACATCTGATCACTGTGTGAAGAGGACCTTGGTGGCACTGTCTTCTTCCTGTCCTGTTGCCCCTGTGCTCAGCCAGCATTCCTTGTCCCCCACCATCTGTAAGTTATGCTCTTAGTGAGCAGAATGGTCCCAGCAGCTGATGCAGTGGACTCAGTACCTGACTGATCTTAGCACACTCCCGTGTCACCTGCTGGGGCTTCTGTGGAGCCTGGTGTTTGTGGAGCACTTTGCTATTTGAGCAGAAGGGGAAGTTCCTCCCTGTGGACTCATTCTAACTTGAAAAGTCCGAAAAGGACAAACAGATAAGAAAGTTAGTGGACTGGAAAAAGCAAGACAGAAAGCAGTCATTTAGGTTAGCATTTCTGAGCATCTCCACCTGTTTATAGATTTATGCTGTAGTATTTTATGGAATTTCTCAAGAGAATGGATGTTTCTAGATCCTTCTATGGCTTTTGTGTGAATTATCATAAAACATTTCTTCCATAGTACATTATTGTAGAAGGGAAGCTCTCCTCCAGTGTAGAGACATCTGGCCCAGAGTAGATACATGGAAATTGTTTGCCAAAGAATGAACAAACCTTGTACATCTTTGAGCTTCCTGCAGTAATTGTGGTCTCCCACTATTTTGGAGCCTCCTGAGTTCTGTGTTGCTTGTAGTTTGAGGCTGGTGGACCCAATCTCACCATCCAACATGTCCTGGAAGATTTTCTGCTATTCATTCTTTCACTCATCAGATATTTACTGCGGAAAGATCTTGTAATCCAGAGGCAAATAGGAAAAACTTGTGGAGTTTATATTCTAGTAGAAAGAAGCTGAGAATAAGCAAAAACTCTTACAAATAAAAATTACGATAGGTGGTGATAAAGTCTGTAGAGAAATATAAAGTTAGGTAAGGGAGATTAGAGAGGAAAGAGGTAAGAGAATGGTGCTCCTCTGTGTAGGGTGGTCTGGGAATGTCTGTCTGATAAGGAGTTTTTAAGCAGAGGTCTGAAGAAAGTGAGGGAGTGATCCCAGTGAGTATCTGGGAGAAGAACATTTTGGGAAGAGCGTGCGTGTTTTAGGAACCTGAGAGAAAAACAAGTCAGGATAGAAGCCCACAGGAGTGGAGACCAGCCAGCCCTGAGGGGCTGCTTGACTTGAAGTCTGGAAGCCACTGGAGGCTTTGGTAGAGAACAAATGGCCTGACCTGTGTTTTAAGGAGAATCACTCAACTTTATTTGTTGAGAATAGACCCTAGGAAAATAGGAACAAGTGCAGGAGTAGGAGATGGGAGATGGGCCCTTGCAGAGGGGGAGTTCCAGGGTGCACAAGGCTGTGGCATGGCCTCTGATTGCTAGTGGGGCTCTCCTTTTGTGGATATTGTAAACTCAGAAGTGAACACTGGCCTGGCCCTGGAGAGGGAGCTATTCAGGACCAGGCCCTTGTCTTCTCCCTGGGGGGCTGGTAGACTTGTTGGGTCCTGATTGCTGCTGGACTGTCTGTGTGCCCTTCTCCTTTGCCGTTTGCCTCTGTCCCTCCATTGTCCCCAGCTGCAGGGGTGCCCCCTGTTGAGGAGCAGGAGAGTTTCAGCTTGGGTTATTTACACAGGGCTTCTTTTCCCACTTGCTTGAATGGGCCAAGCCTTGTCCATCTGTTAAGCCAACTGGAACATTTCTTTCCTCAGACTTCCCTGGATTGGATGCATCTGTCTGCTTACCTGGTAGAGGTGGACCTCTAAAACACTGGTGGTTCTGTTAGGTTAGATTTACAGTACTGCTCAGTCATCATTTGGATTCTGTATTGTTCATTTATTGCTACACAACATATTTACCAGCTGTGTGAGCAGGGATTCTGGGCAGGTGTGGCCAGTTCTTTGCCGAAGTATCACAGGTTTCATCAAAGTAGTGACTGGCCTGGGCCTTTGTGTAGAGGCTTATGGGAGTTTCCGAGGTCATTCAGGTTGGTGGTAGAGTCCAGTTCTTCGTGACTTTAGAACCAGGCTTCCCATTTTCTTGTCTGCTTTTGGTGAAAGTCATTAGAGATCATGACGTTCTTTGTTTTGCAGTCACCTTCACTTCAAGCCAGCAGGGGCATCGAGCCCTTCTTGTCCTTTGACTCTGTCTGAACTGCCCTCTGCCAGCCTCTCTGCTTTCACGGGTTGTGTTCCATTTGGCCAGCTGGATAGCATGAAGGTCCCTTGTGCTGTGCAGTGTAGTATGGGAACTGCACTGTATAAAACGCTGTCACTGTGGAGTACTGCCTCGTCCTACCGACGGGGATTAGCACAGGACATCAGTAGGGGCCACGTACGGATTCTGCCTGACAGTTCACTGCCGGTATCAGCAGTATTTGGAGATGTAACATTGCCCTCAGGACCAGTTTACTTTGGTGACTACCACGGTGTGTTTTTATCTCTAGGACCTGTGCTCCTCTTTTTGAAATGGAGAGACAGTTGGCATTTTGAAGCCATGCAGTGCTCTAGAACTCAGAAGAGTGATCAGAAAGCAGTGTTTAGTGCTTCTGTCTGACTCCAAATGGCAGGGGACCAAGGAAATGATGTCCTGTTTCATCACTGTATGATCACTAATGGTAGAGTTATGAGGGGTTGAGATGTTCATGGCATTTGTGTGTTTTCATTTGAAACCTCCTTGGTCATGTTATTGGAGATTACCTCTGCTGCCCCAGGCATCAGTGAATCTGTCACAGTCAGCCTCCTGGTCCTGTCCCAGACAAGCTTCCTGTCTCCTCGCGGGCCATTCCTGTGGCCTGGCCTTTTCCCTCTGTATTCTTAGACTGGTCTGTTTATTTTAAAACTCTTTAACCTTTTGGACTCCTGTCTGTATCCTGTCACTCAATGTGTTCACATGTGGCTGACAGCCATGCCACATGACTCTTACCTTTTTTTTTTTTTTTAAATCTTTTGAGACAGGGTCCTGCAATTGGGGATGGCCTTGAACTCACTTTATAGCCTGGGCTGGTCTTGAACTCCCAGTGATCCTCCTGCTTCAGCCTCCTGAGTGCTGGGATTACAGGTGTGTGCCACCATGCCCAGTTGTGGCTCTTATCTTTTGTAAAATACAGAAAGTCTGATAATCAGAGGCAGGTATCAGTCTCAGAACACCTCTTCTCCAAAGTACCAGGTGTCCTGGTCCATGATCCATTTCTGCTACTGGAATCTACTTTCACAATGTGGGCTTCTTCCAGGGCAGAACCCTTATCTGTTGTATTCTCCAGTTCCTGGCATAGTAAGTATTTACTGTCTAGGATGCTCTATCCCATTGGAGAAGAAGTCTGAGCCGACCAGGATTAGGTGATTGGTATTGCCCACTCTGTTTTGTTTTGTTGTGGCAGAATAGCACTGTGTGATTCAGGCTGGCCTTAAACTCTTGGCACTCCTTCTGCCTCAGCCTCCTAAGTGCTGGGATCCCTGATGTGTGCCACCATGCCTTGCAATTGCCCAGTCTTGTGATCCATCCCAAATCCTCATGTGCAATTAAAGTTTTTGGTTTTTTTTTTTTGGTCTTAAATCTCTTTCTGAATAAGGCATATTAAATAGGTAAATAAAACAAAAACAAACTCATGATTCAGACACTCTGGCACTTAAGAGACTTGCTTTCACTAGTAACAAATTTGGTGCTCAATTTAAATTGTGCCTCATTTAGAGTGGAAAGGAGGAGGCAAGTTCACTGCAGAGAAAAAAGGAGTTTTAAATAGAGCGTTAAGTTTCCTTTTCCCTCTGTATTCAAGGCATGGAGACACTTAATCAGATGTGGGCTTTAGCCACAGGGATGAAGGCAAAGCCTCACAATCATATCCAGAAATTCCTCCCAAGGGGAAATGGGGGAAGTGACTGCCTTGCTGTGTGTCACAGGGTCCTTACCTTGCCACCGGGAGGGTACCTTGGCACATGGGTTTTCATGATGGCTATTTGCCAGGATACCCTAACATTACTAGTTGGTTTAAAATGCATAGATTTGTATAAAGTAATTTTTAACACATTTGCATAATTTTTCAGGGGAAAATGCATGCGGTTATATCTGTAAGAAATTGTAAGTTGCAGCCATTGGCGTGGTTGCTAAGCTGTCTAGCCTGGGCATATGATGATGCTCCATGGAAGAGCATCCCACAGTTATAAAAGTTTCAGATATAGCTCTGTGAAAAATTAATGAGATACCTTATATGTGTAACAAGGGGTTGCACTGGTCCTTGTGACATGCATTTTCCCCTCTCTGAGGCTATTTACTGATTCTTGTGTTATGTAAAGAAGTGCTGTTTTTAAAGTAGTATCTTCAGGGGCTGGAAGTTTAGCTCAGTGGTGTATCTGGTTGGCAAATGTGAGGTTGTGAGTTCGATCCCTGGGGCCCCCCCCAAATAAATAAAAAATAAAGTAGTATCTTCAAAGAAATCTCTATTTTTGTATTATGAGATCCACAGAAAAGCAGTTGTAGAAAGTGACTGTTTATTGTATTTTAATATTGCTTGACATTCAGATAAATGAGACTAGATTGTGTTTAACAATTTTGATTTACATATATATCACACTTATTATGCAAATTAATTCTTAAAACAACTAATCATTTTAGGTGAGGAATTTTAGTTAATTCTTTATTGATCTCTTGCACTAGTCTTTCTAATAATTAACTGAGAGATGATTTTAAAACACTAAACCGTGAGTTTTAAAGTGCTAGAGAGAAGCTAATCTCTGTTCTTACCTTTAAACACAGATTTTCTGTCTCTAGGTATTTGCATGTTGTTAAAGTCCAAACTGTGTAAATTCGGCAGCCTTTCTTAGCCAACTGCACTGACTAATTAATTGACTCATTCAGCAAACACACATGGGCCTCCCCTTGGGGTTTGTTCATAATACTGGAGAAGGAGAGAAGAAAAGTTCCTTCGAGGAGCTGGTGTTGATGTCTGGTGTCTCTGGTGTTGATGAATTCATAAGGTTGTATGGTCATGTATATTTACAGTATTTTACAAAATGGTTTTATTGTCCTGAAAATTCTTGTGTTTTACCTATTTATCTCATCTAATCCCTGGATTCAGTATTGATATTTTTTGTCTCCCATCATAGTTTTGCCTTTTGCAGAGTGTCATACAGTTAAAAATTATACAAAATGTAGCCTTTTCAGATTAGCTTCTTTCATTTAGCAGTATTTAAATTTCTTCCATTCTTTTTTCATAGCTTGATAGCTTATTTCCTTCTACTGCTGAATAACATTCTGTTGTCTGGATCTACCACAATTTGTCCAACCTACTGAGGACAAACTTCATTACATCTTCATTTTGACATTTATAAATCAAGCTTCTATCAACATTCATGTGCAGGTTCTAAAACCTTCATATAGACATGTTTTCAGTTTGTTTGGAAAATACCAAGGAACACTACTGCTGACTCACATGGGAAGCTGTGTTTAGCTTTGTGCGACTCTGCCACATCACTTCACATACTATCTATAACAGATCCTGTTGCTCCATACCCTCACCAGCACTGGGCATTGTCAGCATTCTGGTGTTTAGTGTTGTTTAATGTTGGTGTTTAATATTGTTATGCACTGGGCATCATAAATGCCCTGCAGAAGTGGGAGCCTGTGACTCCCTAATGTATTCGGTTTGGGGTCCTACATGCATTTTTATTTTTATTAGTATGTGTTTGCAGCACATAATGATCACATTCCTCACTGGGAGTTAGTACATGTACATATTAATCTTAATTCTTCTTTCATCCTTTTTCCCTTCCTCCTTTCCCCTTCCCCCTCCCTCATCTTTTAGTCTTCTTCCTACTTGGAAAAGATCTATCTTCCTGTTATCTCTAATTTTGCTATTTATTTAGACTTTGGGTTTCTCATATAAGAGAAACGATGGGATATTGTATGTCAGATTTATTTCACTTTACACTGTGGTCTCAATGTGCAACCAGTGGTCCATGTATACCCATGTTTATTTATAGCATAATAATTCAATCTTGGAAGTGCTTTAGGAGATACTTTAGTTCATTGTCATTTTGCTTACTAATTTAACTCTTTTCATTTAACAGTAAAAGAAGAGAAAGCTCTCTGAGGTGCTCTCATCAGTTCCCCTTTGTGGGAGAGTTCTTTTTTCTACAGCCTATCTTTCACAGTTGAGTTTTAAAGAACTGACCCTCTGGAATTTCCGTCTCACTGTCAGTGCAGTGAGTTTGCAGCTGATTTGCCCTCCAGGGAGTAGCGTTTTGCCTTCACTGTGGATTTCACACAGAACTTTTGTTATGCAGACAGTCCCATGGCCTTGTCCAGTCTGGTTTGCTTTGGTATCCTGATGGGATCCAGTAACAGTGACTGTCAGGACCCAGCATCAGCTTTGCCAGCTTGTTCTATTGCAGGGAGATTTTTTACTTCTAGTGACTCAACTATAGACTCAGTAAATCTGCAAGCCTGTCGCACCTTAAAGGTAGCATCCACATTTTGCGTGTCCTGCCCCATGTCAGTGGTCTGAAGAACTAATGCAGTCAGTTTTGTGTTCAAGCTTTTCTTGATCTCAGATAATCTCAAGGGTTGCTTTTCTCAGTTTTACTCCATTAATATTAACGGTAAGATTAGCTGTATGAGAGAGCTACGGTCTTTCCTAGGAGCTGCTTTATATGACAAACACATTGTTTTTGCTTCAGTTATATTTTTTAGGAGGTGTTTTTGAGAATAGATAGTGAAAAGATGTTCTAAGCCAGTGTTGTCCAACAAAATATTGCATGGTAATGCGAAGTCATTTAATATGGTAGCCTGTAGCCACATGAAATGTGGCTGACACAACCAGGGAAATGTATTTTAAATTTCATTTAGTTTTAGTTAATTTAAATATAAATTAAAATAGCTCCACATGGCTAGTGGCTGAGAAAGGTAGGTCAGCCCATAAAGTATTTGTCAAGTGTTCTTTCTTCCTTTGGCAGAATGATAGAGAATAGAGATTTTAGGGAAGAGGAACTAAATTAAATATGAAAATTTTGGCCCATTATTTTTCATCATTAATGTTGACATGAGTACTTAAAAAATGCTCTTTAGATAGAAATACATGTAGAGATTCATGCACGTGTAGCTGTTTACACTCTCACTGACTATCTACTTTGTATACTTTAATTTTGTAACTTGAACAACTATTTCTAAGAGGACAATATGTAATTTATTAACTAGTGATTTCTTATTGTTTATTTATTTCTCTTTTTTTTGGAATTCTGTATTATGTCTACCCTTTACATGCTTTTGTTTCTCTTTAAATAAAAAAATGTTCTTTAGTTTGATTTGTGCATCTATATATACATATGTGTGTGTGTGTGTGTGTGTGTTTGTGTGTGTGTGTGTGAAGTCTAGTCCTGTTGGTTCTCAAAAGTTTATAGATAATATCCAGGAAAAATTTTTTTTTTGTACTGAGAACTGGACTTAAGACCTCACACTTGCCTGCCAGGTGCTGGCTACTGAGCTACATCCCCAGCTCCAGGATGTTTAAGGAACAGGAGATTTCTATTGATGAGCTGTGTCATGCAGGACAGATAATTGGAACAGTTCTGACTTCTGGTGTTTCAGGTCTGATGAGGACCATAGTATCCTGTCAAGATACCTAGTTTTGATGGTGGATGCCATCTGAGCAGAGCCATTGAATGAAATCCCTCTGCTGTGGAGAATTCTGATCTGGAAATCAGAGGTGCCAGAGGCCAGGTGTATTAGTCAGGATCAGCTGGGTTCTGCTGTGACAACAAATTCATCCTGCGGTCTCAGGTGTTAACTCTCCAAGACTCAGTTCTTGTTTCTTCAGAATCTGATGCAGGCAGACAATTGTAGAGGACATTTGTCTTCTATGCTATCATTAAATCATTCCAGCTGTTTCTGTCTTGTGCCTTCATTGTCAAAGCCACCAAGATCCCTGTAGGAGAGAAACAGAGAGAGCTGGAATGCTGCACAGCAGCTGGTAAATGTTTGCATCCGGGAAGGATCCGGCCCCTTCTGCTTGTATCATGTTGGTAGTACCTGACACACAGCTTTGCCAGCTTCTGGGGGGATGGAGAGCATGGAGGTGCCCATGCATATTTGGTAAGTAAAAAATTTCTTTTTATACCAAACTCTTAGCCCGTAAAAAATTCACATATTTACAATGAATTTGGAATTTAAAACTACTTTCACCCAGTCACTTAGGTATAATTTGGGTGTTTGTGCAAAATGTTACGTTTTTTAGGCTTTAGTCCCACCTTGGAATTTAATCAAATGCCACATTTCTCAGTAAATTTCACTTCTATTTCATTTTTAACATTTGCTTCTACAGTGCTATTCACCTTTGTGGTCCTTTGGGCATAGGTGCTCATAAATAAAAATGCTATGGTAATAATTTTGTTATTCAGCTGAGCAATTTTTAAGTCACATCTTTTGAGATATGATCTAAAATACAAATGGAGAGAGTATTGGGCATGATTTTCTCTAGTTTGTACTGAATTTGAGTATTACAGTGACATTTTATAAACATGCTGTGATTTGTTTTTGTTTTTTTATAAAACCCTATGAATGTTAGACTCTGAGGAAACACAGTTGGTTCATAATATCCAACTTTAAAGAAGCAAAAAAGGTAATACCACCCAGGTTTCCTCTTAGTGTCCTTTTTCCTGAATAATTTCCCATTAAAGGAAACTTGCATAGATGTACTTTCTGTCATTATACCTTACATTTCTCCAATCATAGAAATCTCCAGGGCATTTACCAGCAATACCAGTTCCATGTTTTTGGTATATCTGAAATGCAGTCTAAGAATGTATTTTTTTGTTATGTTTTGTTTTGTTACTGGGGATCAAACTCATGACCTCATGCTTGCCAGGCAGGTGCTGTACTGCTGAGCTGTATTCTCTGCCAGGAATGGGTATTTTAAGAAGTACTTCTTTTTGAGTCTTACCTAGGTGTGATTTGGAGACTTTTATCTTATTTGAAGGTAAACAAGTTATCTTATTTGGACTAGGAGTCTTGTCACACAGGTGAGGTTGATGACGAAACACTAGGTAGTGTTCTTGATAAAGAACAGTTGGTAAGTTAGGGCTGTATTTCATCACCTTCTTAAACTTCAGTTAGTGCTGTGCTGTGCTCACAAATTAAGCAGTGATCTCATACTGTTCACTGTGGAGGACCACCTGGACGACTCTCCTTGAATAAAGAGCAGTTATCTTCATTTTGTCTAAGCCTGGCCCTCTCTCCATGAATGATATGTACAGAGCTGGCTAAGCCATTTCCTTTCCCCTTCAATTGGCTCTAAGCAATGTAAACGGAGCTGACTAAGGTGCTGATGCATAATCTTTGAAGCTAGGTGACAGTCACTGCTTCCTCGTGACTTGGAAAAAAACATGGTTGAGCCTGTAGGATGAAGAGCCACTGCTCCATTCTGTCCACTGGGATGGAGGCTATGACTTCCCAGGGCAAAGGAATTCACACATCAGAGCCGAATTACCGGCCCCAGAATATTAGATATTACCTCAGTTGTGTTATGCAGATTGGTCTCTGCATACTACACAGGTGCTTTCAGGCCTACATAGCTGAGCTCACAGCACTCACATAATTCCCACCATTCTCACAGTCCCTCATCCTCAAGCCACTCCCTTCTTCATGAATTAATAAAATCCGGGTTGGGTCCTAGGATGAGGCCTTTGTG
This sequence comes from Hydrochoerus hydrochaeris, assembly GCA_004027455.1. Taxonomy (NCBI): domain Eukaryota; kingdom Metazoa; phylum Chordata; class Mammalia; order Rodentia; family Hydrochaeridae; genus Hydrochoerus; species Hydrochoerus hydrochaeris. The sequence goes on from PVLA01016584.1 coordinate 17,956, forward strand.
CTGATGAATCTTCATCCTGGCAAACTTAGGACCCCTTGGCTCACCATAACTACAAATATATGTTAGAGTCTTTATTCTCACCATGGGTTGCACTGGAAGTGGTAGATTGGAATTAGCTTATTAGAATTCCAATAACTTTCCCATGGGATTACACATACAAACTTCCCAGACTGAGATGAGGACCACGAAGAGCTCTCTATAATTCACAGTTACTTATTTAATATTTTTCATTCGGTGATACAGACCAAGTTAGTTGAATGAAAGTATGCTGTGAAGTCATAAAAAGGTTAGTGTTTTTTCATCATTTCAGATACTCTATGTAGATGGCACACCATGAGGGGAACATGGTGTGAAATAACCCTTTGTGCCAGTGCTGGCAGTTCTTATGATTGTGCCATTTAAGTTTCAGACAGTTAGTCATGCTGGCCAAAATTCAAGCTTTGCATTCCATTTGTAACTTAATCAAATCAGAACACGTTTGTTCATGGTGATAAATATGGTTAACAGTAAATGACCAGCACAACCGTCGTTTCGTATTTGATTGTTTGACTCTGACTCTACCTGGATGCATCCATCTCTATTTTTAATTATGGCAAATCCTGAAAAGTTTTCAAATAATCTTTTTTTACTGAGTGAAAAAAGTCTATTGCCATGACTTCTAGTGCTCACTATGCATACTGCCAAGTGTGTGCCCATACTGCCCAGACGTGGAACTGGGGAAAAGTGTGTGGACTGGATTGACCTGTGTGCATTGTTGATATCTCTGACAATTTGAAGCCATAATTATTCTCACTTAACAGATAGCTCTATTCTTTCTGTTTCTGGGATTTGCCATCACTCCTACTCTGTCTACTGACCCCACTCGCCTCTTACCGCCCACTCCAGCAAACATTCCTGGGATGATGGATTCTTTTCTCCCTGCCTTTTATTCACTTGCTCCACTCAGCCTCCTGTTCCCTAACCAAGGGCGCTGATGACTTCGGCTTGTTCGATAGGTGGCTAATTTTTACCTTACTTGATGCAGGGACAGTTTGGGGCACAGGGAGCTTTCTTTTCACTTGGGAAATTATTTTCTCTTGGCTTTCATGACCCTCTTCCTGCTGCCCAGGTTTCCTACAGTGTAGGATGTCTGCTTCCCTGTCTTTTTGCCTGACTCTTTCTGAAGGCTGCTACACTTTATATTGAACTCACATGAATATAGTCAGATGGAGACAAAGATGAACAAAGAGGGATGTTTTGCAATATAGTTTATGAGTATGCAACTGGAAACAACTGAGACTGGCTAAATAAATCATGAAATGTTCATAATGGAATATCGTACAACTGGTAGAACTTACTTTCTAAGAAAATTCAATGATATTGGAAATATTCATGACCTTTAAATAAAACAGAAGTAGGACATACACCCTGGTGTATAGAATGTTGCAAATTTGTAAGAAAAGTTGTATGTAATGTCTGCACCTACAGGTATCAAATAAATGCACAAATGAGACCAGTAAAATTGCATCCCTGTAGAACTCTTCAGAGAATATCCTTTCTCTTCGCTTGCCTTCACTAGTATTTCCTGTGCTATCAGAATGCAGGAGGAAGCGGGTAGAGTGCAGACTTTCCCAGACTTCCAGCTAACTGTAAGGTGGCTGCAACTCCTCAGGAGGGCTGCGGATGAGTCCAGGGGACCCCTGGGAGCTGTGGGTATTAGGCTGAGGAGGTTGCGGGTAGGTGGACACACAGCTAGTTCTTGGAACTGAGGGGAGATCCTGGCAGGCCCTTCAAGGATTGAATAAATGCTGAATGATGGGCACCTACCTGCTAGTGCCTCAGTGGCCAGACAGAGTTGGGAGGCTAAGAGGAGCAACTGAGAAAAGTGGACCGTAATCCTGCATCCCCAGGCTCCTCCCTGTGCCTGAGACCTGGGAAGATACCCCTTATACCCACGCTGTGTTTATAGCCCAGTGGGGTGAATTTTTTTCCACCTTGTTATAATTAATAACATTTTTGCTATGAATGAGATTTGTGAATGCCACATGTGTTTCATTAACATCTTATCAGCCAGGCCTCCTGGTGTAGTTTTTATCTTTTTGTTTAACACTCAGTTTTGTCAGTTTCAAATCTGTTGGGAAGAAACTTTAATTGTCAGCTTCTGCTTCGGACATTAACTGATTAGGCTGAATTATCCCTGGGGTGACCTGTCAGAGTGGCTGAGTACTGGAAGTCTCCCTTCCCTTCCTTCCCTTCCCTTCCTTCCCTTCCTTCTCTCCCTTCCCTTCCCTTCCCTTCCCTTCCCTTCCCTTC
>PVLA01016585.1:0-20241 GCA_004027455.1 Hydrochoerus hydrochaeris
ACAGGATCATTGGCTGTCCTTCCCCCACACCCAGACGACTTCAGCAGCTAAGGGGAGCCTGGGCTGCCCTTCCCCTGCACTTGAAGGACCTCAGCAGCCAAGGGACTTGTGGACTGCCATCCCCTCCCCCCACTTTGAAAGATCTCAGCAGCCCATGAACCATCAGTGACCCATTCTACCACCTGAAGTACCTTAGTGGGCTGGTGAGAGCCTCAGCAACTCCCTGCTCCTACACAGAAGACCTCAGAGGACCAGTGACAGTGTGGTGAGTTTATTCTCAAGTAGAGAACCTCAGTGAGTCAATAGGAGCCCCAGCAAACACTCCCCCCAGCTGTAGGACCTTGGTGAGCCAGTAAGAGTGTGAATGAGTCCCTTTTCCATGCAGAGAACCACAGCTGGGTAGGTAAGAGTGCCAACAAGGCCTGCCCCAACTCAGACGAACTGGGCAGGGCCTAAGAGACCACCACTGACACAGCAGGGTCCAAGCTGGGGCTCACACTATAGACAGGTGGATCTGGCAGCCTGGAACAGCCTGAAGCCACAGTAACAATAGGAGCTAAGAGTTGGCTTACATCAATACTCTTAGGCTAGCCAACCTAGGGAGAATATGGGGCTCACCCAACAAGACCTGCAAGAGGAATTCAGGTGACTGGCCCAGAAATTGGGTGAACATCAGCCACAAAGTAGGACCCTGACACACATGACAGATGGTTGAGACTAGCAGGACTGGAAAGACCAAAATATTAACCCAAGAGGTGAAAATGGCAAAACAAAAAAGCAAAATGTGATCTCAGACACCCACTCCATGAAGAGCAAGTACAGGAGACATCAAAATAGATGACATTAGAAGTCATATGCCTGAAATTTCTGAAAAGATGGCAAGTGAAATAAAGAAACAAATCCATGAGGCTATAGAAGAAATCAGATTAGAAATAATCTCAAAAAAAGAAATGACAACCTTAATAAAGGAGTTGCTCAGCATAACTAGAGAAGACATACATAAAAAAGTATAAGAGCATGGGAAATGATGGAAACCATGAATGAACAATATAAGAAAGAAATAGAATGCATGAAACAAATTCAACGAGACTTCCAGGAAATTAAAAATTCCACTGAAAGCTGGTGAAACCATTTGAATGAAACTGAAGATAGATTTTCAGACCTTGAAAACAGGATTGCCACTAGTGATCACAAAAGGAAATAACTTAAAAATAACAAGGGATCATGAAATAACAATTGAACAGCTTCAAGACAATGCAAAGAAAAACAATATAAGATTGATAGGTGTCCATGAAAATGCAGGAGTGAATGCAAATGACATTAAAAAAAAAACTATTTGCAGAAGTATAACAGAAAACTTCCCAAACATTGCAAAAGAATCTGATACACAGTTAGGTAAGGCATATAAAACTCCAAAGAGTCCTAAGTAGAACAAGTCATATAATAATCAAGATCCCTGAAATTCAGTATAGAAGGGAATACTAAAAGCTGTTAGAAAAAAACACAACTCACCAACCAAGAAAAGCCCATTAAAATCACTGCAGACTTCTCAACTTCTTGACTTCTCACATCTTGACTTCTCAAGTAAAGACAGGCTTGGAGTAAAGTACTTCAAGCCCTGGGAAAAAAAAAACTTTCTTTGAAAATTTGCAAAACTTTCTTTGAAAATTAATGGAGAAATAAATACTTCCATGACAAAGAACAACTGAAGAAATTCATATCCACCAAACCAATCTAGAAAGAGTCCTGAAAGACATACTAAAGAGAGATAAAAATGACTACAATTTGCAGAACAATAACAGAAAGAAACCACTAGGCAGGACAAGCAATTAAACAAGGGGGAAAAGCAGGAGACTAACATCAGGAACATAACATGACAAAGTTAGGCCAGTACATGTCAGTTATAACTATCAATGTAAATGGCCTCAATTCACCAATTAAAAGAAATAGATTGACAGAATGGCTTAAGAAACAGGATCCAACAATATACTGTACACAAGAAACACATCTGACTCAAAAGGACTCTCATAGACTGAAAGTCAAAGGATGGAAAATAATATTCCATGCAACAGGAATCCCCCCAAAAGCAGGGGTAGCTATTCTGTTTGTAGACAATGTGAACTTCAAACCAAGAATGATCAAAACAGATAAAGAAGGTCACTATATTCTCATAAAGGGAAAAATTCAAGAGGAAGAGATAAAAATCATAAATATATATGTACCAAATACAGGAGCACCCACTATATATGACAAATATTAATAGAATGAAAAAATAACACAATTGTAACAGGGAAACTTAATATTCCATTGTCACAAAGAGATAGATCAACTAGACAAAAAGTCAGCAAAGAAATAACAATGCTGAATCAAATCTGTGAACAAATGGACTTACTAGATGTCTACAGTGTTCAACCCAACAACATCAGAATGCACATTCTTCTCAACTGCACATAGGACATTCTCTAAAATAGACCATATATTAGCCCATAGTACATGCTTAATAAATGCAAGAGGATTGAAATTATCTCATGCATATTATCTGACCATAGGACACTGAAATTGGAAATTAATGGCAAAATAAACTTCAAAAACTACATAAACATATGGAAAATAAATAATACCCTCCTGAATAACCAATAGGTTACAGATGAAATTAAAGAAGTTAAACAATATCTAGAATTCAATGAACATGCCAGTACAACATACTGAAAACTATGGGATGTAATGAAAGCAGTTCTAAGAGGGAAATATGTAGCAATGAATTATCACATCAGGAAAACAGAACAAGCACAAATAAACAACCTGATGCTGCACCTGATGCTTCTAGTAAAAGAAGAGCAAGTCAAGTCCAAAGCTCATAAAAGAGGGGAAATTATAAAGGTCAGAACAAAAGTTAATGCAATTGAGACTAAGAAAACAATACAAAGAATTAATGAATCAAAGAGTTGGTTCTTTGAAAGAATAAACAAAATTGATAAAACCCTAGCCAATCTCATCAAGAAAAAGAAATAAAAAACTCAAATTCATTCAATAAGGAATGAAAAAGATGAAATTACTATAGATCTTGTGGAAATTCAGAATATCATGAATACCTACTTTGAAAATCCTTGCTCATATAGGCTAGAAAATACAGAGGAAATGGACAGATTCCTAGAAACATGAATTATCAAAGCTGAATTATAAAGAAAGTAAAAATTTTTGAATAACCCAATATTAGTTACTGAAATTGAAACTGTAATTAAAAACTTACCAACAAAGAAAAGCCCAGGGCTTTATTCTACAAGAAATTTAAAAAAGATTTAACATCAATACTCCTCAAACTCTTCAATGAAATTGAGAGGGAAGCCAATGTCCCTAACACATTCCTGGAGGCAAGTATTACTCTGATACCAAAACCAGAGAAAGTCTGAACCAAAAAGGAAAATTATAAGCCAGTCTCCCTAATGAACACAGATGCAAAAATTCCCAATAAAATACTAGCAAATAGAATGCAGCAAACCATCAAGAATATTATATATTATGACCAAGTGGGATTTATTCCAGAAATGTAGGGATGATTCAATATATGGAAATCAATAAATGTAATACACCACATCAACAGAGCCAAAGACAAAAATCATATCATCATATCAATAAATGCAGAAAAAGCTTTCCAATACTTATTCATGATAAAAATCCTACAGAAAACCAGAATAGATCATCTCTACCTCAATCTGATAAACCCCATCTATGAAAAACCAACAACCAACATCATACTAAATGGACAAAAACTGAAAGCATTCTGGAACAAGACAAGGATGTCTACTATTACCACTCCTATTCAATATAGTTCTGGAAACTTTAACTAGAGGAATTAGACAAAAGAGAGAAATAAAAGGAATAAGATAAGAAAGGAAAAAGTTAAAGTATCATTGTTTACAGATGACAAGTTTCTCTATATAGAAGACCCCAAAAAACCCATCAAAAGACTACTACTAGAGTTAATAAGGAAATTCAGAAGTGTAGCTAGATATAAAGTCAATACTCAAAAATCAATAGCATTCATGTACACAACACTGAGAGAGAAATTATAGAAATAATACCTTTCACAATAGTATCCAAAATAATGAAATACTTAGGAATCAACCTAACAAAGGATGTAAGAGACCTATACATTGAAAACTACAGTACTCTAAAAAAGGAGATTGAAGAGGATGTCAGAAAATGGAAAGATATACCTTGCTCTTGGATGGGAAAGAATCAACATAGTAGAAATGGTCATTACTCCCAACATTGTTATACAGATTTAATGCAGTCTCAATCAAAATACCATTAACATACCTCACAGATCTAGAGAAATCATTCTTAAAATTTATTTGGAAACAGAAGAGACCTAAAATAGCAAAGGCAATCCTGGGCAACAAAGGCAAGGCTGGAGGCATCTTAATCCCTGACTTGAAATTATACTTCAAAGCTACTGTGATAAAAATCAGCATGGTCTGACCTTGAATCAAGGCTAGCATCTTTCCCAAAGCTGTTGGTTTCAAGCAGGAGCCTAAAGAGATGTCTTTCTATGGTCTGTTGGGCATTTTAAAACTTGAGCAGTGAAATGGTTAATTCATTAGAAAGTAACAGCTTACTACTACTACTAAAAAATTAACTTTCAGCCAGGTGTGGTGGCACAGGCCTGTAGCCCCAGCACTGGGAGGCTGAGGCAGGAGGATTGCTGTGAGTTTGAGGACAGCCTGGGTTACATAGTGAGGCTGTCTCAAAAAACAAACAAATCAACTCCCCTCCCTGGTAAGTGTCTGTGAGTGTGGCAGGCTGTGGTGGCCCAGGGTGGAAGCCACCAGTGTTTCCTGAGACCCACGCCATGCTGGGACCTAGGGTGCCAGGAAACCAAGCAACCACTCCCTTCCCTGGTGAGCAGCTGTCAGCGTGGCAGGCTGCGGCAGCCCAGGGCAGGAGCCACTAGCATCTCCAGAGACCTGCGCCATACTGGGACCTGGGGCACCAGGAAACCAAGCAACCACTCCCTTCCCTGTTTTGTTTAACTTCAACATACATGAAAGAATGGACTACTATTTTGAAAAGAACGAGAGACACTATGACAGCCATTAGTGACTTCCCTATTGTCTGGTTTTAAAGACCTAAAATGCCAAAAACCAACCTTAGGATCATTGGAACAGATTAGAAGATGCAGACACAGCTGGAAACACATTCAGCCACTTTATCTTTGACAAAGGGGCTAAACATGTTCACTGGAAGAAAGATAGCCCCTTTAATAAATGATGTTGGAAAAATTAACGTTTCACATGCTGAAGACTGACACTAGACCCATATTTATCACCATGCACTAAACTAAAGTCAAAATGGGTCAAAGATCTAAATATTAAAACAGAAACACTAAATCTGCTGGAAGACAAGGTAGGTAGAAATCTTGAAGACATAGGGGCAAAGAGTTCATGAACAAAATGCAAACCACATGAGAAGTTCTTCAAAAAATCAACAACTGGGATCTTATCTTATTAAAAAGGTTTTGTACTTCAAAAGAAATCACCAATAGAGTGAAAAGAAAATCCACAGAGTGGAAAAGAATTTTAGCCAGCTGTCACTCAGACAAAGGACTAATGTCTAAAGCATATAAAGAATTGAAAAACATTAGACCCCCAAATTCAAAGACGCAATCCAAAAATGCGCATCTGAGATGAACACACACTTTTCAGCTGAAGAAATACAAATGGCAAATAAATACATGAAGAAATGTTAAACATCACTGGTCATTTGAGAAATGCAAAGTAAAACAACATTGAGATTCTATCTCACTCCAGAAAGAATGGCTGCCATCAAAAAAATCAACAGATAACAAATGTTTGTGGGGCTGTGGAGAATAAGGAACACTTCTCCAATGTTGGTGAGAGTGCAGACTGGTGCAGCCACTGTGGGAATCAGTGTAGAGATTTTTTGAAAAATTATGATTGGAAGGGCTGGGGATATAGCTCACCAGCATAAGGTGCAGCCACTGTGGGAATCAGTGTAATTTTTTGAAAAATTATGATTGGAAGGGCTGGGGATATAGCTCAGCAGCATAAGTGTTTGCCTTGCAAGTGTGAGGTTATGAGTTCAATCCCCAGTACAAAAAAAAAAAAAAAACCTCTTAGAATTGGAAGTCCTATTCAATCCAGCTATTCCCCTTCTGAGTATTTTCCCAGAAAAATTGAAAATGTCATGCTACAGTGACATATGTGCACCCATGTTTATAGCAGCACAATTTGTAATAACTAAATATTGGAAACAATCCAAATGCCCGTCAACTGCAGAATGGATAAAAAGGATATGGTATTTTTATTCAGTGGAATATTACTCAGCTATGACGAAGGATATATATATATATTTTTTTTTTTTTGTACTGGGATTGAACTCACGACCTTGCGCTTGCCAGGCAGGTACTTAAGCCACTGAAATACATCCCCAGCCCCTCTTTTTTCTTTTTTGGTACCGGGGATCAAACTCATGACTGCGCACTTGCAAGTCAAGCGCTTATGCCACTGAGCTAAATCCCCAGCCCTGAAGAAGTATATTCTTGAGGCTTTTATAGGTAAGTAGAAGCAATATGAGACTATACTCATAAGTGAAATAAATCAAACTCACATTTGTAAATATTGTATTGTCTCTCTAATGTAAAAAAAACCTGAAAAAGTAATAAGATCCAAAATGTACAATAGATATTATGATAATGAAAGGGAAGGAAAGTGCTCAAAAAGAAAGAACTGGGATAGGGGAAAGAGAAAAGGTAGAAAGGAAAAGGTTATATGTATATAGGTATACATATATATGTATGTATATACATATAAGATAGATAACTGTACTACTAATCTGTTAGTTTATCCAAAAGAACAGTTTGTGCTTTCATTGTTTGATTGTTTGATCATTTTTTTCGTGCCTAAATCTTGAACAATCACTTCTAAAATAACTATGCAATAATAACTAGTATTAATTTCCTACTATTTTTTGAAATTCTGTATCATTTCTATCCTTTTTTTCTGTTTTGCTCTTTAAAATAAAAAAATTTTTAGAAAGTAAAGACACAATGTCCTAGGACGTAGCATTTTGCCTATACACAGTATAGATTACAGGAATATCTACAGCACCATTGAGTGTGATAGAAAAAATACTATTAGGGCTGGGGATTTAGCTCAGTGGCTTAAGCACCTGCCTTGCAAGCACGTGGTCGTAAATTCGATCCCTGGTACCGATAAAAAAAAATATTGTTCTATAATTTTAAATTTCTCAATGTAGATTCAGCTTATAGGGCACTACATATGGTACAACATTTTTGTAAAGGTAACCTATATAGGAGTTATACTTCCAGCAATTGCCTACTATAGTTATTTTGGACTTTTCCATACTAAGAACTGGAGAAAATATTAAAAACATTAATGCATTGCAAAAGTAACAAAGCAGTGAGCAAAAGCAGTGAGAATTTGTGGATTCAAGAAGTGGAAGGAAAAAGAAGCCGTGAGAAGCCCGACATTTACTATCACTTTTCCAAACCTGCTGTGATTGCTGAATCTAAAAGCAGTGGCTAAAAAAATTAAGCAGGGCTTTTGGCTATCTCTTGGAGCTGAGGAGACCCTGCCAAAGAGGACAGACCTAACAAAACCCTTAGAGTTTTGATTGAGACCTTCAAGGACTATGCGTTACCTCGGAATCAGGGTAAACTGAAATGAACTAGCTTTCCCAAGCCCATCTCTGAATAATCCATTTTAGTTCACTACCAGGATAAGACGATCTGTCCTCAGCCTAGCTGTGGTCAGCCATACATGTCCCTGAGTCTTTTCCGTAAAACACCTTTCTTTTCTTTAGCCCCCTTGCTCAAACTGAACTCTGATTCTAATAAACACACCATCAGTGGGAGAGAGGAAGGAGGAGATAAGGAAGAATGAAGGGAGTGGAGGAGAGAGGGGAGGAAGGAAGAAAATAAACATTATTTAGCCTAGAATTCAATTAGGATAGTCCTCGCTTCTCCTCTCACACTTATAAATGTATTTCAGTAATCTATATTTATAACTGAGGATTGACCCCAGGGTCCTCAGCCCATTTTTTAAGTTTTGAGACGGGGACTCTCCATAGGGTGCTAGGTTTCCAAGCTGCGCTCAAACTTATGACTGTCCTGCTTTAGCTTGCCTTGGTCAGGGGCAGTACTGCCACCACACCTGGTGATCTCGTGTTTCACCTTGTTTCTTGGGATATGTTTTGCTTTGGTAAACTAAGTCACATGTGAGATTTTTCCTTAGTGATCTCTGAATGGCTGATTTCAGTTTTTCGTTGGTTGAAGCCATTACTTGATTTCTTCCCTCAAATGAATTCCATAAAATTTAATAGTCACAATCAAGCGCCCAAAATATTCGTTTGAGAGTACCGACTGAGATGAAAGTATTTGTGTTAATTCCTTAATGATTTAATGGTACTTATAAATTGCCAGGCAAAGGAGATGGATAATAATTAAAGAGTCTACCCAGAAGCTTCCTGCAAACGGGTTGCTTGTGAATCCTCTGGAGGGGGAAGCGCTGACGTCACTGTTGTTACTCCATCCGCCTTCAATCATCCACCATTCAATAATCCTGTACTATATTAGGTACCCATCATGTGAGAGGCTAGATACAGAGACGAGACGGTAATCAGTCCGCCTTGCAATAGCTTAGTAAAGGCAGGTTTGAAGAGAGAAACTTTCCCGGCCTTTTCCAATAACTGTAAACCTCCTCTTCACCTAGATCCTCTTCCCAACCCCTGACTCTTGGCTGTAGCTTGCGATTTGCGGGTCCCAGTAAGAGCAAGACGTGGGAAGACTACATTTTCCGGCAGCCTCTGTGGCAGGGGCGAAGCGGCGTGCGCATGAGCGCAGGCCGGCCCCCGCACGCAGGCGCAGTGCGCACGCCGGCTGAGCTGTCTCGCGCTCGGTGCGCGGCGGCGGAGAGAGGCCTGGTGAGCATCGCCGCGGAGCGGGCCAGCACTTGAAGGTTGTGCACGAGAGAGCTACGGCGGGCCGGCAAGCAAGCGAGCGCCTCACCCTATTAGTGGCACCGGGATCGGTTGCCTCGAGCCGGTGAGTGACAGAGCGCGGCCGCAGCCCTTCCCCCTTCTCCCTCCTGCCGGCAGATCCGGCTGTCCGCCGCCGGAACCCGGGAGAGGGCCCCGGGCGAGGGCGGGCGTCGGCGGGCGTCGGCGGTGGCTCTGACCCGGGAGCCTGGGCCCCGGCTCTCGCGGCGCATCCGTGCGTCACGGGCCCGGCTGTCCTAACGGCCGCGCGGCCGGCGGAGGGAGGTGGGGGTGGGGTGATCGCCGTGGGGAACGCCGGTCTGGGCGGGGCGGGGCGGCGCGCAGCAGTGGACGCGGCGCCGGGGACTGCGGGGCGCCGAGCCTGCGCCGCCGAGAGCGCGGGGTGGGGGTGGGGGGTGAGGGCGCGTCGAGGCTGCGCCGGAGGCTGGGGAGAGCCGGGGCGGCCGTGGAAATCCTGAACCGACCGAGAAGGACCGTCCCGGACGCGCAGTTAAACCCCGGGCCGGAGCCCAGGCGGGAGGAGTGAGGGAGGTGGAGACGGGCGGCTGCAGTTTACGGATGTCATAACCTCCCGGCCGAAGGCGGCTGACTGGGGTGTGGTAATTATAGGAATGACAGAACTTGGTCTGCACACAGCCTGTGAACCGCGATACGAAAGAAATAGATTAAGCTCAAAATGGGAGGAGAAAACTCTGGGGTGACTGTGGAGTCTGAGGAGTTGTCCTGAAAAAATGTTTCAGGGTTGAATGGAAGTGTTTCGTGTTCGGCTTTCAGTGAAGAGCTTCACAATTGATTTTTAAGGTTTAAACTCAGGTTTGGTTAGCGTTAACAGTCAATAAATCATTGCGAAAGATACTGGTAAACAATGTTAATAACTTCCATCCTTTGTCGCTTCAACAGTTTCTTCAAAATCTACTAGCAGTAGTTGAGTAAGTAACAAGTAACATTCTCTTGTTGCTTTATTTAATACAGTATCTCCCTATGTAGGCTGATACAGGACTCGAGTTTTTTCTGTCTCAGTCTCCAGAGTTCTGGGATTACAGACATGAACCAACCTGCCTAGCAATGACTTTTAAAAAAATCCATTTTATTTCAAAGGGAAAAAAAAAATTTCAAAACACAGCAGTGGTACATATGTTGTGCATTATGTGGCTTATTCTTGATACAGTTTTTTCCTTACCTTTATATGGCATTTGTATTTTGTAAGTAATTCACAAGTTATTCTTTTCATTTAAAGAATGAAGGAATTAAAATTTAATAATTTTCAAAGGAAAGCTAGGAGAGCTATTGTATTTTTTTCTTTTCTCTCCCTCTCTCCCTCCCTCTCTTTTTTTTGGAACCAGGGAGCGAACTCACAACTTCGTGCTTTGCGCACTTAACACTGCTGAGCTAAACCCCAGGCCCTCTGTTGTATTTCTGCTGAAATAGTTTATTCTTGGAAGGCACTATTTTATGGGTATCCATGATTTTAAGGTGGAAAGCATGAGGGGGAGTAAAAGAATTAACATTTATTGAGCTCCTTTCCAGGTAATGTGCAAAATGTTTATATTAAAACTAATACTTAATGTAACTTTGCAGTAGGTGTTACTTTTTCCTGTTTTATACACAGAAACGTGGAAAGGCAGAGAAGTACTTTAATGTAAGGTAATTCATTGCAATCCAAAGTTAGTCCCATTTTAAGAATTATTTCTTTTTTTTTTGTATTTCTTTGTTGCGTTTTTTTTTTTTTTTCTCCAATACTGGAGATTAAACTCAGGACCTTTGCACCAAGCCATTTTTTAAAATTTTGAGACAGGTCTCCCTAAAATGCTACGTTGGAATTTGTGATAGTCCTTCCCCAGCCTCCTAGAGTGCTGGTTTTACAGGTGTGTGTTGCCATACCCTGCTGTGTTTTATTTTTAATCCAGTCATTCAGCAAATGACCTGCAACTAGTTATGTAGTCATGATCGAGACACATCTAACAATACAAATATTGACTGCATGATGTTCTGTTAGTCATTATAATTGAACAAAAACTAAAATAGCAAAAGAAGTTCACATGGAAGTGGACGACATAAGCCTTTAGTATTAAAGGCTTTGACTTTTATCAAGAATTGATACATACCAAAGGGGACTACCAAAAATGATTTATTGCCACCCAAGACTGTTGTTCATTTGTTTATTGGTCTCTGTAAAATAATACAGATCTTAAAACAAATGTTTTATTTTGGTTTTGTTTTGTTTTGAGACAGGTCTTTTTATGTAGTTCAGGCTAGTCTTGAACTCACTGTACTCTGCCTATCTCAGAGTCCCAAATTCTGGGATTATAGACATGCACCATTGTACCTGGCCAGAGGCAAATTTTTTAGCACTCAGTGCTTTTTCTTTCTTTCTTTTTTTTTTAATTTTCATTTCACTAGTTTATTTTTGTTTTGTAACCCATCCCATTTAAGAACTTTACACTACTGCCGTGTGTTTAGTCTTTGTAGTTTTCCTTAGTTTTGACTGTGGTATGAATTACTTTACAACACATAGTCTGGTATTGCTCTAAGTTGTTTACTGGGTTTTTCCTTTTGCTGACAATTATTTTGTCCTTTTATTGTTTCCTATACATTTGAAAGTAGGATTATGTCTTGCTACCTTAATCTCCATAATTTTAGCACAGGATTTGTTGAATTAAAGTTTTACAGACTGTTTTTAGAAGTACAGGGGTAATTGAAAAAATATGAATGTTTAAATTTATTGCAATAAAAGACACATTGCCATTCATCCCCTTCCATAGTCTTCCCCTAGCATCAAATACACTAATCCTGTCATCTTGAGCAATTTTTTGTTTTTTTTTTTTTTGAGGTGGGGTGTCGCTGTGTAGTCCGACTGATCATGAATTCACTATGTAGCCCATGCTAGTCTTGAATTTGCAGTGTTCTTTCAGCCTCAGGCTTGGGAGCCTGAGTGCTGGGATTCTAGGCTCATTCTTAAGCAATTCTGAAAGTCCTCATTTGTGAATGTCTTTAGGAGGTGTGGTCAAAAATATAGTGAGTGCTGCTGTCATCCAATGGAAAGGGAGACTCATAAAAAACACGATGTCCTCATCCACTTTATTCACCAGATCTGGCCCACTGTGGGGCTTCTGGCGCTTCCCTAACATCAGAATAACTGGTGGAAAGGGCCGGGGAAAGTTTAGCTTAGCAGCACAGGTTCCTGGCTGGCAAGCATGAGGTCATGAGTTCGATCTCTGGTACCAACCCTCCTCACCCAAACACACTCACAAAAAACAAAAACAAAAAACCAAACCGGTGAAAGGCAACATTTTGATCAATTCAGGACATCAAGATACCCACAGCAGTGCGACTAAAGATAAAAAAGGACTTGTAGAACATCTTTAGGCAAGAACAGTGGGATACATGGGTTTGAACTGAGGGGTAACAGGTTGGGGGAGATTAATGGCAGTGTGTCTCTTTAATAAATCTTTAACAGATTTAAATACTGTACTTTTTTTTTTTTAAACACTGTATTTCGAGTCACTTCATATGTGTAAAAAAATCAGGCAAAGATGACCTAGTAGTGGATAAAGATAATCTAAATACTCTATTTTTGTTTTAAGATATGCTTTGTACTTTGTAGGGATTATGAATTTAGCTATAATAATGGGAGAATACATCCATTAACTGATTTGGGATTCTTTTTTCTCTTGCTGCAGTAAGCAGTGGTGGCCAGTGAGGTGGGGTGTACATGGTGTCTGCAAGTAGAAAATTTTGAGGTTGTGCTTTGAAAGAGTGGGATGCAGACTGATGAATGCAGTTTGTTTTTGTTTTTAAAGATGTTAACAATCCAGTTAAGCAGTCCTAAATGAAAGAAATTAGTTGTGTCATAGTGTTGTAGATAACTGCTTACTCATCATGATTGGTTTTCCAGCATGAAGAGGGATATGTGCTGAGCTCTCCCTGTTTCTCTGTGCTCTGTGACTGACAAAGCAGAGGGGTTAGAATGGCAGTTTGTAGCATGGGATCTGAAAGTCTCAGAAAAAATACTAAAATCTATTGATGGTTTAAGACATACCTATATATGTACATCTATGTAAGATATAGGTATACATATATATGTATATGTACCTATATAGAGAACATATAGATATTTTTACCCCCCAGATAGGGTCTCACTTACATAGTCCAGGTTGGTCTTGAACTCACCTATGTAGGCCCAGGCTGGCCTCAAACTTGGTGAACCTTCTACTTCAGCCTCCCAAGTGCTGAGATAACAGGCCTGGGCTTCCACACCTGGTCTGGTTCAAGCTATATTTCAGATACTTTTACTTAATTATCCTTGCAAAACCACTTTGAGGAGGTGTTTACTTGTACCTAATCATGCTGTAGATTAGCTAACCTGCCTAACTTCAGAGTACGTGGTGGAGCTGGGGTTCAAACATAGGGCTATTTGTGTATTATGTTCATATCAGTTATTAAAGCTTGGTTTTATTCACAGTTCGCTCTGTCAGAAGAAACTAGATGTATTTTTTTTAACAACATGAAATGATGCTGTAAATACATAGTTTATTAACAGCTGAAAGATTATTAACGTTTCTTATCACCATTTAAAAAGTACAATTTTTAAACTAGAATAATACCTGAAAAGGTGTCTCATTTTAGCTTCTACACTTAGACACTACCCTTTTCTTTTTGCCATATCCTCTTGTTTACATTCATATATGTAAGTACCTTTGTTTTATTACAGTTTCCTTTTCTGGTGCTGGGGATTGAATTTAGGCCTTGGGCATGCATGACAGGTGAGTGCTGTATCACTGACCTCTACTCCAGCCCCTATTTGTTCTTTCTTAATGTAGTAGTTTTAGTCATTATTCATTTTGCTCTAAGCAAGATACCATTCCTTGCTGCTCTGTGCATGTCCACCTCACCAAAACACACATGCACCCACACATACACACACACTACCTCTCCCTTCTCAGCATAGTTATCAAAGGTGTTTGTTCAGTCAATATTCAGTCTTTACAGTATTGTAAATATTCACTTCTGAATTAGGTGGAGTACTACATCATTTCCTTTCTTGAGCAATTTATGTGTTTCTAGAAGTTGAAGCATAAATGAAACATTTTTTTGTTTTAGTTGCTTCAACAGTTCTTGTAGAGCCCTTTGTCTTCTTAATGCAATGTGAGACCATGTGGTCTCACAGTTGTCATCCTAGGGCTTCTCTTTATGTCATCTTTAAATTTTCTTTTTTTCCTGTATTGGGTCTCTTGTTTCCTGTGTATTCTTTCTTGGTTTATTCAGTTCTCTGTATCACATCTCCTATCTGGGACATGGTTACATGAGAGTCAGAACTTTCTGAGATTTGCATGACTGGAAAAAAAAATGCTGTTCTTCCTTCACTTTAGAGCATTAGTTTTACAGGGTGGAGGTTGATAGCTCTAGGTTGAAAACTGTTTTCATTGTAGCCGTATTGTTTTCTTCCTTTCAGTGTTGCTGTGGAAATTCAAAGTTATTTTGGTTTATCATCATATTTATGTGGCCTTCTTTTCTGTTCTCCAATCTCTAAAAGTGTTAAAGTTTTTATTTATTTATTTATTTATTTATTTATTTATTTATTTTTGCGGTACTGGGGATCGAACTCATGACCTCGTACTTGCCAGGCAGGCGCTTATGCCACTGAGCTAAATTCCCGGCCCTAAAGTTTTATTTTTAACCCTTGAAATTGCATGATGTGTTGAGGTGTGGGTCCTTTTTCATTTAATTACATTTCATGTATACTTCCAAGGGAATTTGTGTGCTTTTGTATTGGGAAATTTATTTTTTTCCTCATTAGTGTATGTTTTGATACATAAGTGCCTTCATCATGGGACATTGGTATATATTCCATCTTGATCCCTTTTACTCCCTTACCATCTCCCTCCATCCCAGGTTCCATTCCTATCTCCACAAAGTCTACTGTACCTTCTTATTTCTTACACTTTTTTATTTTGCTCCTAAGTTATGTATACTTTGGGTTTCTCATTTAAAAGAGACTATGGAATATTTAATCTTTGAGTCTGATTTATTTTATGTAAAATTATGGTCTCAAGGTGCATTCATTTTCCTACAAATGACTGAAATTTATCCTTTATGACTATATAATATTCTATTATGTATATATACCACATTTTCTTTATTCATTAATATGTTGATAGGAATGTAAGCTACTTTGAAGATTTGAGTTATGCTGCTATGAGCATGGATATGCATGTGTCACTATAATGTGATCTTTAACTCTTGTAGGAGGACACCTAGAAGAGAAGTAGCTGGATCAAACACAGGTGTGTGGGTTTTTTTTTGTTTGTTTTTGAGGCAGGATCTCACTGTGTATCCTGGACTGGCCTTGAACTCAGTTATGTAGCCCAGGCTGATCTTGAACTCATGGTTTTCTTCCTACCTTAGCCTCCCAAATGCTGAAATCTTAGGTGTGTACCACCATGGCCGGCTTGGAGTTTCTATTTGTAGTTTTTTAAGGAATCTCCATACTGATTCCCATGGTGGTTATACTACTTTGCATTTCTACCAACAGTATAGAGCCCCCCAGCATTTGTTATTATGTGATTGCATGATGATAGCCATTCTTATTGAAGTAAAATAGAATTTCAGGCATGTTTTGACTTGCAGTTCTTTAATGGGCAAAGATGCTGAACACCTTTTCATGTATCCATTGACCATTTGTAGTTCTTTTGAGAAGTGTCTGTTCATTTCAGTTGCTCATTTTTTGATTGGGTCTTGTACTGGGGTGGGGTCTCATTTTTCGAGTTCTTTATGTAGTGTAGATACTGGTTTTCTGTTTGAAGAGCAGCTGGTAAATTTTTTTCTCATTGTGGAAGTTGTCTTCACTTTGTTGGTTGTTCAGTTGCTCTACAGAAGCTTTTTAATTTGATGTGATCCTGTTTGTTGATTTTAGGTGTTACTTTCTATTTAGGAAGTTCTTGCATATGCCTGTGTCTTGAAGAGTTTTCCATTTTTTTCTTTTTTTATATGAGTCTTTAATTTGATTAATAGATGCAGTACATGGCAAAAGATACAGATCTAAATGCATTCTGAACATGGATAACCAGTTTTCCTAGTATTCTAATAAAGAGACTGACTTTTCCAGTTTATGTTTTTGGCCTCTTTGTTGAAAATCAGATGGCTGAATGTGCCTGGGGTTGTTTCTGAATCCTTGGTTTCATTGATCTATACATCTGTTTTTGTGCCAGCCGTGCTGTTTTTAATCCTTAGCTTTATAATCTAATTTAAAATCTGAGATTGTGATACTTTTTGTTTTCCTCTTGTTACCCTGGATTACTTTAGGTATTCTGGGTCTCTTCTGCTTGCATACTAATTTTAGGATTTTGTTTTCTCAGTTCTGTGAGGAATGATACTTATATTTTGATTGTAGTCCCATTAAATCTGGATATCATTTTTGTTAATGTAGCCAGTTTGATAATACTGATTTTGCCTCAGGAACAAGAGATGTCTTTGCTTTTTCTGATATTATCTTTAGTCTCATTTCAAAGTACTTCTTAGAGGTCTTTTACTTCCTCGGTTAATTCCTAGGTACTTAATGTTTTTTAAGCTATTGTGAATGGGATTGTTTTCCTGAGTTTTTTTTTTCTCATGAGTTCATTGTTAGTACACAGGAATGCTGTTGATTTTTGTATAGTAGTTTTATATCCTACTATTTTGCTGAATTTATTCGTTCTATGAGTCTTTTTTGGAACTTGGGTGAATGTTTTAGAGTTGGTTGTCCTACTTAAGGCATTGTTTGATAAATTATTATCAAATAGTAATATAATTATAATATAATGATTATAATAATGTAATAATATAATTATACATTATATAAGAATCATGAAATATTTAGTGGAATATACAGTATTTGTTTATAGCCCATGTATTGTGTTATAGACCTTGTCTTATTTCTTCTTTTTGTTGTTCTTTTTTAGCTCAACATTACAGATCTTTTTTGTGGTGTGTGTGTATCAGTATATATTTATTTGTGTTGGTATAGGATTCCATATGCCCATCTACCACATTTTATTTTTATTATCTAGTAACTGATAACCTGAGTTGCCTTTCTGCCATCACAGATACCTGTTACTAGTATATCCTAGTGGACCTGGATGTCACATTCTCTGGGCCCTAGTCCTAGGAATGTGATTCCTGCAACACAGGATGAGAGAATTTGTTTGTAAAGTACCCTCTCACATCTTTGCCTCCAGAGCTGTGGGAAATTTCTGTTTGAGTCAGCCAAGGTCTAGTATTTTGTTGTAATAGTGCCCCAGTGAATTAAGATAGTTGACAAGCCAGCCATGACAGATTGTCACAGAGTCAAGAATTTACATTAAGGTTTATTTTTGGTGTTTTACATTCTACCGATTTTGGCAGATGAAATATGTGTCAGATAGAATAATATAGTATCATATAGAATAATTTTCTTGCCCTAAAAAAAAAATACTCTGTACTCCATCTATTAATCTCATTCCCCTGAGACTCTTGGCAACCACTGATCTGTTTTGTTTTATTTTTTGTTTTTGTCCCTCAGGGTCTTGCTTTGTGTTTCAGGCTGGCCTCAAATTTGTGTGACCCTCCTGCCTCAGCCACCTAAGTGCTTGGATTATAGGCATGTGCCATCACACCAGGTCAGGTGCTCTTGCTCTCCATCCCTTTCTCAGGAGGCAAGGTTTATTTTGGCTCACAATTTGTAGAGATTTCAATTTGTAGTTAGCTAGGCCCATGGCATGAGCCAGAATATGACAGAGGGCCATGGTAGAGGAGAGCTGCTCATGGTCTGGTGACCAGGAAGCGGGGAGGTGTTTATTGTTTATATCAGATCCCAAGAATCAATAATCATTGAGTACTAGGAAATTCATTATCATAACTCACTATATCTTATAGTTAAAAGAGAAATAGTGACTTCTTCAATAACTACAAAAGAGGCATTTAATAGAATTTAACATACATTTCAGATTTCTTGTATTTTATTATCATCATCATCATTGGGTGCTGGTGCTAGAATCCAGGGCCTCACGTGTGTTGGGCAAATACTCATTTGAGCTATATCTCCAGCTTCGCTTCTTTTCTTTTCTTTCTTTTTTTGTACTGGGGATTGAACTAAGCCACTTAAGCCACTGAGCTAAATCCCCAGCCCTATCTCCAGCTACTTTTCATGTTTGTAAATTTAGTGAGACAGGTATGGATGGGTGACACTGCAGTTAATATTTTTAAAAATCTGAAAACAGCTGCAACACAGCATACAACTAGACCTCTCAAATCCAAATGTTTATCAGCTGTTGAGCAGATAAGTTGTAGATCACCCATACAGTACAATAGTATTGAGCAACAAAAGAAATGGTTTATTGATATAATATACATAACACATGGCTAGCCCTCAGGTATGTCATATGAAAGAAGCATGTTGTGTTGGTTAAAATAATTTATTTGATACCTAAAAAATGTGAAACTGTAGGGCAGAAAATACATCGGTAATTGCTTGTTGAAGTTTTCCTAGAGATCTTACAAAAAGAAAAAAGAAATAAAAATGATGCTGGGCATAGTGGTACATGCTGATAATCCCAGCACTCAGGAGGCTGAGGCAGAGGATCTCTGTGAGTTCGAGGCCAGCCTGAACTACATAGTAAGACCCTGTCTTGGAAAACCAGAAACCAACCTAAAGCAAAACAAAAAAGGAAAGGCTGAGGATGTAGCCAGTGGGAAGGCCCTGCATTCAATCCCCAGTATCATCCCCACCCCAGAACAAAACAAACGAACAAGCAAAGAAATGTGAGAATGGAGAAAGCCAAAGTTGTAAATTTGAGATACTGGTTATTATGACCCTCAAGTATAAAAGTATTGAAACAATTCAATAGGTGATTTAGTTCAGTGACTAGTATAAAACAGAAGAGTATTAAGTAAGACATAATCCATAAAAAATAAGAAAAGTTCTTCATCATTGCAATAAAAAGCTAAAAGAAGATAAAAAATAAGATAAAATAAGAATGTATATTTAATTCTCGATCAGGGAGACACAAAACTATAAAAATGTTGAGTTTCCTTAATCTGGAACTGAATGTTGTCTGAACACCTGAAGGATTTTTTTCTTTCACAGGACTAAAAATTATCAGTTGGTCTTGGTCCCAGTGTCTGTCTCAGAACTTTATATTTTTAACTTACTGAAAACTCCCAAGAACTTTTATTTAATATTGTGTATCTCAGTGTTTATTAGAAATTAAAAGAAAAGATTGTAAAACACAGAAACATTCCTTAGTCATGACAGAGAGGTAATGCCATCACACATCACAGTCTTTGAGGAACTTGAGAGTATAAAAGGCAAAAGGGCATGTGATGTCTCAGTGATGGTATGAAAATATTTGTCAGGGCTGGGGATTTAGCTCAGCAGCATAAGCGCCTGCCTTGTAAGCATGCAGTTCTGAGTTCGATCCCTGGTACCGATTTAAAAAAAAAATTGTCATGAGAAGTATTTTTTTTCATATGCATTCCTGTGTTAACAGTGTGGAATGGAGTGAACCCATGCACTCACAAAAACTGTCAAGTTGGTGTAACTTTTTAAAAATTTCAATTATATGCTTTTTAAATTTAGAGATAGTGTTTTTTATACATTGTGAGATTGAACTCACCATGTAGTCCAGGTTGACCTTGAACTCTGGGCAGTCCTCTTTTCTCAGCCTGCTTAGTGCTAGGATTATATGTGTGCGCTACCATGCCTGGCTGGAGCAATTTTTAAAACAATATTGGACAGTATCAAAAATTTAAATGCCTTTTGACCTTGACGTTTCACTCTTAGAATTCATTCATCCTTGTAATTATACAGATAGAAGTAAATACATGTAACAGAATATTTGTTGTAGCTTTATCATAGAAAATTGGAGTTAAAATTGTCAGTCAAGTCTAGGGTCTGGTTATGGTATAAAATTACTCTGTTAGTTAAAAGATTAATTAGCTTTGTGGGGTTGACTTGGAGAGTTGTGCAGAGTTGAAGCAGAGCACAGAACTGTGTGTATAATTGTCCTGTCAGTGTATAATAGAAAAAAAGTGTACATATATGTTTATATAACCTGTTTTTAAAAGAATATACAGAGGACTTGATGGTGATTATGATTGGAAGAGGAAGAACACTTGTTATTTTTTTCCTTCCTATTTGGGTCTGCCTCCACACCCCCTCATTCTCACTGATATTCTGAGCCTTTTTGT
>PVLA01016586.1:0-20240 GCA_004027455.1 Hydrochoerus hydrochaeris
GGCCGGTGGCGTAACATATGGGTCCTAGTTGCCCGTCTCTGGCTGCCTGTCCAGTGTCTCAGGGTAGTTGTCTCACAGGAATTTTGTAAATCCTCCTCCATGAGCTCTTTCATTTCTCTCACATAATTCACAGAAGGCAAAACCCCACAATCAGTCCTCACAAAGGGGTTATCTAGAGGGCCTCCAGCAACCCCCCTGGGGTCTCCACCCTCGACTTCATATTGAGCATTACATAAAAACATACACATGTGAACTACACAAATTACAATTATCAGTACAAAACATTTCAAGATCCCCGCGCCCAATTCCCACATGCGGTGTCCTTTTCCGGGAGAAGCGATTGTCACAAGGTGTGGATGGACTAGGACGCGGCATGGACAGAAAAGGGCGCCGCAGTTTCCTTTTAATCTCTTAGGAGCTATCTGTCTCAATAGCATTTTCCTACTCCTTTTTTTTTAATTTTAAAGGGAGTAAAACAGAACAGTACAACAAAACAAAACAGTAATAGAATAGGAAATCCATAATTGTTACTATGTTACATATTGTTATCCTCTAGTTACTGAGACCTCCATTTTTTCTACAAATGCATTTGCGGGGGAAAACAAGCAGCATATCTGATATCTAGTAACTTAGGAATTGCTTTTATTTCTACCTTGTCATTTAGAGGATCCACCAGGATAATTGGAAGTAGATAAGAGTGCTTTTCTTTCATAGATTCTGGATTCTTACTCATTTGACTAATCAAAAATTGTCATTCTTGTTTGTCATTTATTTATATCTTGAATTTTTATGGTTTGTCTTTTTCACAAAAATGATACCTTTAAACTGAGACCATGAGAAGTTTATGATATTTCTTTGATGGAACATTTTAATTTTGAGGGCAAGCTTTTGTATTTCTGTTTTCTATGTGCTTCACGTAGACATACTAGTTTCTCCCTCTGACAGGACTGTCATCTCCATTACCTGAGATTCACGTAATCATGAGTATAGAGTAAAAAGAAACTGACCTACTCCTAGACACTGGCACATGTCTCAGTCCTTTTCACCTCCTGGTTTCCTTCTAGCCATTGTACCTCAGTGAAAACAGTCACCAGAGAGGAATTGACTATTTCTCACAACATTTAGGCTACATCTGAGATGGTTTTCTCTTCTTCCATTCTTTTTTAATTGTGCTTAAAAGTCTATCCCCCTCTTGGGGGTGATACCTCTTATCTTGCTTAAATTCATGCACATAGATCAGGTGTCCTGCCTCTCTAGTATAGACAGAAATAAATCCCAAAATTTGGACAACTAAAGGAGGAACAGAAAGAGCAGTGAGAGTTCCCCAGTTGAAATACATCCCGAAGATACCACTGTTTTTCCTCAGCAGAGACAATACCCTCTAAAGTCTAAAGTTAAAAGAAAAGAAAAAGAAAACAACTACTGCTTATACTTGACCATTTAAGGGCACAAATTGTACTCACACTCTGTCATAGCCCCTGCAACACTCTGGTCTTGGAAGTTCAAAAACCAAATAGAGGTTGATACAGAGCCTTAAACTGATAAAAGAGGCAGTAGTGCCAATATACCTGGTGATTCCTAACCTGTACATTCTCTTTTCTCACACCTAAGGGAAGCTGTTGGTTTTAAGTGTTATATTTAAAACATGCCTTCTTTTATATATCATTACATACAGATTGCCAGCTGCTTTTTTGAAAATCCTTATGATCAGGCCCATTAATTAGCTTAGCCTGTGCTTCCTCAAGGATTGAGAGGCAGTCCTCATATTTTGGGCAAGTGATTTCCCACACCTTGATATCTTTTGAACTTCCCCAAGTTATAGTCCTACAAGTAAAATTATACACTGTTATGTGACCCTTCAGAAGAGCTCTCTAGCCAGGGAAACTGCGCTCTGCTGAATTTTCTAGCAGATAGAAATTATAAAGTTTCTAAGTCTAAGACACAACTTTAAAACTATGAGGTAAAATACTGGTGCCATATTATATCTAAGGGATCCTGTAGGCTGGGGAAAAAGAGAATTAAACTAATACTTTCCTTCCTGCAGCCCAAGACCATAAAACAGCTAAGACGATTCCTAGAAATTAAACACTTTTGTTGCCTTTGGATAGAAGGATGTGGTGAGATTTCATGACCCCTCTATTAGCTTATAAAGAAAGCCCTAAAGGCAGATGCTTATATTTTAATCAGGAAACCTGACTTCCATACTGCATTCTAGTCATTTAAACAAGTGCTTCTAAATGCCCCAACACTGTGCCTACTGAGAGAATAACATTTCAGTCTAAATATTGATAATACGTGGCTTTGGGAGTGTTTATGCAGCACTGAGAACTTGCTCAACAGCCTGTAGGATATCTGAGCCATGAATTAGACACTGTAGCTAGAAGATGGCCTGCATGCCTTAGAGCTACATATGCTATAGCTCTCTTGGTCCCAGCGACATCCAAGCTGACTGTAGGCAAAGATCTCACTCTATGTACACTTCATAATGTGATAAGACTTCTTTCTTCCAAAGGGAGCCTATAGCTTTCAGAAAACTGACTTCTTAAATACCAGCCTCTCTCCTCTACTTCTGGAAAGACCTGCCATTTAAATAATGTGATATTCCTCTTTAAACCTTGACACCTTTCTATGAGAAAAAGGAAAACAAAACTTGAGGCAAAAAGGCATAACTGCAATCAAATAATTCTCCATATGTACGCAGACAGAAAAGACTTCTTAGATATACTCCTTATTTACTTTGATTCGACGCTCTTCTATGATAATTCCCTCGTGATAAATGGGACAAGAAAAGCAGGTTATGCAGTAGTGATTCTGCATCGGTCACTTTAAAGTTCCTCACTTATCTCTGAGACAAGTGCCTGGCTAGCAAAATTCATGTTGCTAGTTAGAAAGCCTGACGAGTGCTTTATAACTCAATAAAGGACAGAAAGTCAATAT
The DNA here is from genome assembly GCA_004027455.1 of Hydrochoerus hydrochaeris. Lineage (NCBI taxonomy): Eukaryota > Metazoa > Chordata > Mammalia > Rodentia > Hydrochaeridae > Hydrochoerus > Hydrochoerus hydrochaeris. The sequence goes on from PVLA01016586.1 coordinate 2,938, forward strand.
TTATACTGGTAATCATTATATGTGATTAATTCTATCTATTGGAGAATTTAGTAAAAATGCCCACCCTTATGTTGGGAAAACCAAATTATACTTACTCTCATTGGCCCAACTCTACGAAATACTACGGATAGACACTGCCCTGTCAGTGTATATACACCATGACTTTACAGGTCCAAGACTGGTTTGCAACATACTGGTTTAATTACTGTAGAACTAGATGAGTAGTCACCAATGGCATTCATTGGTCTTGTGAAAACAATTTGTTGCCTTGAATACTCCCTGGATAGATAGTAAAACATATGCTGGGGGAGGGGGGAGTCATGTAATTATAAGACAGGAATGTCAAAAATATTTATTAACCTGAAAACTTACCCCATATCCACCACTGATACAGAAGTATATTTCACTTGTGTAATGATTGGACTTTTATCTTTGTCCCTAGGTTTAGAAGATGTCATGCAACGCATTGAAACCTTGGATAACTAAACCTTGACTAGTCTCTCTCCTACTGAAAGAAAAAAAATTAATGAGGCAAGCAGTCTTCCAAATCAGATGGCATTAAACATTCTAATAGGTGCACAAAGGGGTACTTTTGCTGTTGTAAAAGCTAAATGTTACCTGTACATTCTTGAAACTTCTGCTAATATATTCATTGCTGTTGAAAGTGTTAAGCAACAGATTAAAATTCCTTGGACATTCTTCCCTCTTTGAGGGAAGCTATTAGTGGCTTTTCCTGCTGGAAACATTTTTTGGTTGTATTCTTGTTGATCTGATTATTTGGTCTATGTATACTTATTTCTTTGATCTTGTCTTCTCCAAACTTAAAACTATAAGATGAGAATTTCTGGAGTGTACTGAGAGCCTTTAGATACTCTCTAGAGTATATCTGACTGTGGATCACAACTATGACCCCATTCAGTCAATAACCTGGAGTGTTATTATCGCTTGTCCCTCTAACAGCACTTAGGGGTTACCTCTTCAGAGAGGAGAATAATTTAGACAGCTAAGTTAAGGAGAAATTTTGTAGGCAATCAAGACAGGGCCAGGCCCTCAAGGAAGTCAGAGCAGAAGAAGAAAACATGTTAAAACCATGGCTAGAGGCACATCTGGTACAGGCCAGGCTTCAAAATAAAAACAAAATGATCAGATCTACATGCCTTCCTAAGGGATATGCAACAAATTCAAGATTGTATTCACCCATTCAATAAAACCTAGGTAGAAACTAGTCACCTCAGTGGGTGACTAAGACCCTTGATCCATCCCTTCCTAAAGAAGGTCTTTGTTTTTCCATACACACTTACTATATGATTTGCTTTCCCATTAGATCAACGTTATTTAAATGTCAATCCTACTGGTTGGTCATAGTTTTGACCCATGTCATATCCACCTCATGATTTTGCTCTATCAAAGTGCCTATGAGAAGTGAGAACTGAGAAACGGGCTGTTTGACAATCCTTTTTTGGGTACCTTCCCGTCTCTCAGAAACTATCTCTCTTTAAAAAAAAATCCTATTCTTAACCCCATTGTTCCTTAAAATTCACTCTGATTTTGAAAGACACAAACTTTACATATCTGATATCTAGCAGGTTGGGAGTTACATTTATTTCCCCTATATCAATTATTTTAAATTTAGTTAGTTACATTAGTATTGCCCTTAGTCAGCATATTGTAAATTATGTTACATATTATCTCCATCCTTAACAACCAGTGCAGCTTTTAAAAATTCACCTAACTTATAGAAATCTTTCTCTAATATTATGATACTCTCTTCCTGATATTATTCGTTTCTTCCTCAAAATTTACTTAATAAAGCACCTGTTGTTTCATTAAAATGAGCTTTACACTTCCTACATGATAGTTAAGGAATTATATCGATGTTTAAAAAACACTTGTGCATGTAAGCCATGTTATCTTTGGTTTTAATTATAAATTCATAGAGTGTTGTAGAGTACCTGTCTTACAGACTGTTGTATTGGAAATCAGTGCTATGCAGAAGGTTAAGGCAATGCTATTTTGAATTGGCTTATTCCCCAAGTCATCTTGAGAAACAATATCTGCCGTCATCCATTAAGTAAATTCTCATGGAAGAAAACTGGACTTGGAAGAGGAGGGAGGGGGAACAGGCATATTCAAAAGCTTAGAGTAAATGTTATATTAAAGATTGTACCTAGCACTGCACATAACAATGTTCCCTGCTATACTGTCTGAGCAGTCCTGCAGAAGTCCTATAAAATATCAAAGTACGTTTGCTTAATTTTGGCTGCAAATTATAAAACCATGGGTAAAGTACCTTTTCATTGCCCACAAAACTTAGTAAAACTTATTTAATCTCAAATGTGCTAAATTCATTAAGAAAAACAATACCTTACTTAAAGGATTGTGGCAGTTTGTTTAGAAGAAAGTGCTCTTTTAATTATAGTTTAAATCATGGGAGAAGTGAATCTAGAAATTACAACAGGAGAGACAAAACAAGGAAAGAACTGTATAGTGTCCATTTCTTCTGGCACTTGTTATTTACAGTTTTAAGGGATCTAATGCAAATGTCTTAAGTGGGCTGGTGCAGGTCTTTCACTTTCCAAATTACGGAATCCAATATAAACAGCCAGTTCTCACCTCTAAATTCCCCTACCCCAGCAATTAGGACAATCCTCTTTCCTCTTGCTTCATCTTTTCTCAGTTTCTTTCACTGAATTCTCTTTTCTGTCCTACCTTTAAATCTTAGTACTTCTCAGTTTTCTAGTCTGTCTTATTTTCTCATGTTCTATTCTCATCATGAGAAATTTTACTTGCACAAATTTATCTCCACTTGAACAATGATGACTCCTAAATGCAAATAGTTAGCCCTCGAACTCTAAATTAAGTTTTGTTCAATTTTCCATTTAACATTTCCCATCTATACTCATCAAAGCTACTTCAAACTAAAAACAAAAATTTATTAATTATTCACTATCTAGCTTTCTTGTTCTCCCATATTTTCTCTTCTCTTTTGCTACCATATACTTGGATTAATGACTGATACCTTATTTATCTTCATTCACCTACATTTGGATCTGTAAATTATCTCTTTTTTATTGTATGATAAATCACTAAATCTTGTAAATGTTTTTTTCCTAAATAACTAAATGAATATCATCCTTCTTTTTACCATCATTGATTTGAATGGACCAAAACAATAAATTAACCACACGTTTCCTGATTTCTAACTCTATCTCATTCTATTGTTCCTTTTTGTCTGACTTCTGAAATGCAATGTGTAAAGTAATAAGATAGAGAAAAAAATCTTATAAAAATTTTAGTAGTTTTATTATGACCTGCACATTCATTGTCATCCTTGTCAAGAGACAGGATTTACACCTGCTAACCCTGAAGCTAGCACTTGTAATTATTTTAACACTGTAATATATGGAAATGATATGTTAACATCTTTCAGGTCCAGGACTTCAGAAGTTGGCATCTTCAGTCCCTCTCTCTTGGAATGTTTGCTTAGAAATGTAGCTACCATCTTGGTGGAGGGGCTCATGAAGATTGGTCTGGCGTGTAGCACTAATGTGCAAATAGTGAGAGTGCACCATCTTGGAATCTGATCTGCCAGTGTTACTTGAGCTATCCCAACTGACATCAAATAGAAAGGCCAAACTGTCTCTACGAAGTTCTGCAAATTATAAAACCATGGGTAAAGTTATTATTATTATTATTATTATTAATGGGATATATTATGTTGCAATACATAATTGATACAGCATCTATTCTGTTCGATTCAGGTAAGAAAAATACTTCTGGCTGCATTTAATATGCTCATGGACTCTAAATCCTTGCTGGCCTATAGTAGAAAAAGGCAGGTATTCAGTACAAGATATGAGGAATTTTGAAGGAAGAACCAAGGTTCACTCCCCAAATGAGGATATGTTGAATGTGACATTGTGGTGTGTTCATTTTCAGCCTATTGTAATGTGTAGCAGTAAACTTGGTTCTGGTTGAGAATCACTGTATTGTTTAAAAGAGCAAATATTGTCTAAAACAATTTTTACAAAATAGAGAAATAACTCAAAACCACGTAATCTCTGAATTGAAGATAGATTGAATAAATTTACCAGAATGAATTAAAAGAATGATAAGATAGTATGTTCTTCTTCTTTTAGTGTTTTTCCTTAACAACACAATAAATAAGAAACAAATGTAATGTAATCACATTTGGCAATAAACTGGCCTAAAGATTTAGAAATAGAATTAATAAGAATAATAATTTAAATAGAATTTTTATCAAATAATATTAAGAATAATCTTAGTCTATATTTTTATTAATACCTTAGATATTATTCATTGCAAATCAAAGAAATCAGATATTCAGGAAATTTTTTAAAGCCCAAGCACACAAAGCTAATTTTCAAATGTTTTAAGAAACATTCTGAGTTCTGTGGTGTTTAATATATTATTTTACAAAACTTACTCTATTCAGATGTAAATTTTTGGGCCACTAAGCTAAATCCCTGGCCCCCAGATGTAAATTTTTAAAAATCTCATATGATTTCTTTCATTTAGTAGTGAAAGGGCATAATCCCCCTGCCTTATGGGAAGTATTTGTACTCTGTGTTAGTAACACTGCTAAATTAGTAACAAAGAAAGCATAGCAACCAATGAGAATTCAGTCCTCTAGCCACAAAACCTACTGGAAGCATAGGGTAAAAATCTGATCATTTGGTTATTCAGGTTTATTTCATTAATTTTCTGAGCTTGATTTAGAGTCAGTGTTTCTCTTCATTTCTTCCTGTTATGTTTTAGATGTAAAATATCCTCTAAAAGTCACAGGTGTTGGAAGAGTATTAGATCATGCAAGCACTGTAATCATCTGTGGTTAATTCATTGGTAAGTTCATGGCTGAGTGTACTGTTACAGATTGGAGACTGCTTGGAGATGGATCTTTGGTACATGACCTGGATGGTGTATTTTCATCTCTGGCTCCTCCCTTTTTACTCTACTTACTTCCGTCATGCCTTTTCACCATGCTGTGCTTGTCTTAGAGCCACTGACCATGTGTAGAGTGAAACCATGAGTCCAAGTAAACCTCTTCTTTCAATTGCTGATGTTGGGTCTTTTGTCCTTCTGACAGGAAATTAACTAATACACTTTCCAAACTTCCTTCCTTCCTTCCTTCCTTCCTTCCTTCCTTCCTTTCTTCCTTCCTTCCTTCTTCCCTTCCTTCCTTCCTTCCTTCCTTCCTTCCTTCCTTCCTTCCTTCTTTCCTTATTTCTTCTATCTGTCCTTTTACTTTTAATGATTTTAAATGCTGATTTCCTTTTGTGGTTGTAACAAGGTATTTCATAAAACAATTCATATATCTGCTATCATATTTCCTCAGAAATTTTCCTCTTCCACTTTGTGTACAAATAATACAAGTATTTAATAAAGATACAAATTACAGTTCTGTAAACAGATTCATGGACATCTTTATTAGAAAAAAATAATAGAAATACAGGGGAAATGTTTATTTAGATAGAAAAATCTGCATGGAAGCAGAAATTCAATTCCTCAAATCATTGAAATGTTGTATAGTTGACACCTAGTTCTTAAAAGTGAGGCTGCATCTGAAACAGTGCATGTTTTTGAGAAAAACAAGATAAGATGCACAACACTTAAATAAGGGCTCCCCAAATGTCAGACGGGGTATAATTATTGGGGAGCAAATTAATTTAGTGGATTGAAATGATGCAATTTTTAAAAGAAATATAAAAAACTAAAGCTAATATTAGTAAATATAACTCATTGAAATTTTCCTTTTTTAAAGAGTGTATGTGTGTGTGCACACACGTGCATATATAGGACTTTATTAAAATCCATGAAATGTCATTTATAGTTAAAAATAAAATTTATACTTCAGATGAAGAATAAACTATAGTTTAGGAAATACTTTCATCTCTAGATCTGATGGAAGACAAATAAGTGTACTCTGAAGAATCAAAGAGCAAAGGACTATGGTTCAAAAGGAGTCAAAATTTCAGAGGTTAAATTAGATTCAATTGAAGAAAGAAAAAGAAATACTTATACTTCTGGCCATATCTAACTGTTCTAAAGATTATTCTGAAAAATCAGAGGAGGTATTAATAGCTTTGGGTCATAGAATATGACCTGTGTACCTTGATGGAAAGGGCAGGTAAAGAACTGAGGAGAAACATGGAAGTTTCCAAAGGAGAAAAAGTTAAGAAACTACTGGAACATTCTCTGGAAGTTGCAGTGCTTTGGGGAATGACTGCTTGGCAAACAAGTTCACAATTTCCAAATGACTATATGAGACTAGGTAAGATGTAAAAGAGGAAGAGAAAAAGAAAAAGAAAGAAGAGAGAAAAAGATAGAAAGAAAGAAAGAAAGAAAGAAAGAAAGAAAGAAAGAAAGAAAGAAAGTCATAATATATCCCAACTAACTTTGGTACTGTAAACTCATTGAATTTCCAGTTAAGCAATAAATCTTTCTTCAGATGATTGGGGAATGGTCAGTGTCTGTTGAACTCATATATGAAGCATTAATTAGAATGATTTAATACATTATAGAGAAAGAATGCTTTATAGATATGATAAAGCAGAAAGCCATAGAAAACATACAAAAACATGAAATTTGTACAAGTTTGCTCAAATGTGTTGTGAAATATAGCTATTAGTTGTATTTATGGGAATTCTTTTAATTGCAACTATCTTCTCCCTTCTGTCTCCCTTTGAATGTGCATAAGTGTATATATATATTCTTATTCATTTCTTTAAAATAAGAGAGTGGTACACATGCAATTCTAGCTTACATCCCTCCTTAAGAGACTTCTCATTTTAGAATTAGTTGAATAATTATCTATTATTAGCAGATTTTCTGTTTTGATTAAAAATGTTACTCATAAATAGTATGGCAATGGTATGTTGAAAAAACTATTTTTAATTGAATTTTTAAATAATAATTTTATCAGAAATTTTTACTAAAAAAGAATAAAACTGACATAGGCAGATAGGTATTTTCTTGTGGGATTTCTATAATTTCATTTTGTGCAAAATGGCATTGAAAGACTTTATTTAAACACTGAGACATTCTGCCTATTTTAACATAATAGGTAATCTAGCAGGAAGTTGGGTCTGCAATACTACTGTTGGTTGATGTTCCTGAAAGGTATAGAATGAGGCATGTATCTAACAGAAGATAAAGTTTCTTCTTCATTGTCTTAAACTAGATACCAAATTTTCATTAATATAAGAAAGGTAAAAAAATAAAAAAAAAACATTGGACACTTTATAAAATGTGTTAGAAACATCACCCAAATTTTCTGTAATAATGCAGCCTATTTGCAGACATCTGGTGTTAGTGTAAAAGACTGACACTAGGGAAACCATCTTACTAGAAGGCGTTTATGGGGTGTTGTGTTCTTCCTAAGAGCTGTCAGCCATTTCAAAGGTGAGGATGTGAGGTAAACAGTACATTCTTATCTGAGGAGCAATCTGACTGAAAGCATTGTGAGCCTGGGTACTCAGATGAATAGTCTGTCTGAATGTAAACATATGTTCTTTTTCTCATGATTTGCTGCTAGAAGACACTTCCCTATGTGTTCTTTGAATCTCTAGATCTAAGCAGAAGCCTTTACAACCTTTATCCTAACTTGTATTTTCAAAGATCTCTATATACCAAAAGATAGGTTTGTTTACTGTCCAGTTCAAATAAAGATGATAATGATATTAGTTGGGTCAAAATCAAGACAGACAAATTTGCAACCCATTAAAAACAACAACAACAACAGCAAAACGGGATTTTCCTAAACTTGAAATGGGACCTTGGTGACACAAAGCCATTGTGAGTAAAGTGTCCACCTTGGGCCTCTGTGATGTCCCTGTGAGATTTGGGACACCTGAAGAATCACTACTTACTTGAATTCATGCTGTCATTAAGTTGTGACTAAGAAATGCACTTGGCTCTGGTCCAGGAATCTCATGGAATATAAAAATAATCAAAATGTACCATCTTTTAGTAGAGATTTGAACAGATCTTGTACACATTTCAAAATATATCAGGGCCTCAGTCTACATTCTAGCACTGTCTCATTTTGAGACTATCCAGAGACTCCAGAAGTATAAGGACACAAACTTCAACACTGATGACTGTATGACTACCACTCAAAAGATAAGACAGGAAGACAAACCAACTCAATTTTTCATAGGAACATAGAGTTCATTTATTCTGTGTCTTTCAGAATCAATCCATGGGCACTAAAAGGTGATTCCAAGCTATGTCACTTGGAAATCTGGCCAAAATCATAAGAACTATTTTAGGTAGAATTTTCCTAAATCTAAGTTAGATTTTATTGTTGAAAGTTAGATTATGCAATATAGAAATGAAGATCTAGAAATTTACAAGTATGATGAAAAATATGCCCACAATATATCTGAGTTAGATGTTTTTGAAAGTTGTGTTAAAATGCATATGAAATAATTATTATTATGAAATATAGTGGCCCTAATACCCTCTCTCAATCAGAGGCAAGATTTTTCATCAAATTTTTACTATTATTAGCATCTTGCATACAGGTGATTCAGTTCAAGTATAAAATGTACACAGAAATGCTTGGCAGCTTCAAAGGGCAGTGACATTTTGAGCCTTTTTTCCTGGGGTAACAAATCCTGCACATGATCTAATCAATCAAGTTAAAAATAATATTTTACTTTAGTAAACTTTTTATGTATACTATTATAGTTTAGTATTACAATAGTATTAAACTAACAATGATATTTCAATGTTATTAAAATAAACTTAAAATATTTTACATTTATTTAATATTTAATTATTTTTCATTCTTTTTGTGAATTTTTAAATTTTGAGACAGTATCTCACCAAGCGGAGGTTGTCCTTGAACTCACTATGTAGCCCAAGTTGACCTCGAGTTCATGGCAATCCTCCTGCCTTAGCCTCTGGAGTATTGGGTTTATAGTCAAGGGCCACCATGGTCAGCTGTTTTGGGGAATTTTAGATTCCTGACCTATATGATTTTCTCTCTGTGGAAGAACTTCTATTATCATTTCTTCTAGAGAAAGTTTTCTGGTAAGTAAATCTCATGTCTGAGTCAACCAGTGTCTCTGGCTCAGCATTCCTAGTCCACTTCTTGAAGCATGGACAACTAATGAGCCTTTTATCCTTTTAGTAGATTCAGGAGAGTCATAAGCAGTTAGAATGGGAGGAGCTACCTTTCTGCCTGTGGAGATAAAAACTGGGACCACAAAAAGAAAAGTAAGTTTTCCTTTGAAATTAGCCACAGGTTTTGAGAAAGTCTGGAGATATTTCTCAATGACACTAGTATCCTCAGTCAGAGGCAAGACTTTTTCTCAAATGATCACCATGAGAATCTCCTTAGTTTAGGAGAGGCAAAGCTCACAGGATGATACCCCAGCCCCTGACTAGCCCAGGAATAAAAACAGCTTTTAGGAATTTTTTGCTCTTTAACACTCATTCTCAAACTTAGCCTCCAACGCTTCATCCACACTTTGGCACTAATTTTAACAGTGAATGATTCCAGCAGATCTAAGTAAACAGATCATGATTTTGACTCTAAATATACAGTTCTCTCCCATTTAAGGTTGAGTTTTTACTAATAGTGAGGTAGGACAGGCAACTTAGTGGAGACAGAAGGTGGGGAATTCCCTGGCCTTAATCTATGTCTTGTAACCAACTAAAGATGGACACAAGTCATTTTTTCTATCCTTACTAAAAATGCAAGGAATTCCCTCCCCTAATTTCCCATGGTGCAAGTCCCAGGCACACTATATAGAACAGCAAGGGTAAGGGATTGCCATGATGTCTCCAAAGATAAGAAGCAGTGATCTCATACTAAGAGAAAAATCCCATAAAACATGTGGGGAAAATCACAAAAAAAATCGACTCAGTGAAAAATTACCCTTCCCTTCCACATCACAATGCAGCTATTGTTAATGGGCCAGTCTGATCTTCTCTGTTAGAATTATGCCCTCTTCAGTTTGTATTCCTCTTATAAAGTTCCTTTCATGTTTTTCTCTTTCTTTTTAGTTAAAGCTTTGGTACTGCCTTTGTGCTGTTGCCTTAAATTCCATTATCACTGAAGCAAGTTCACCTGTGTGTCCTATATCTCCAGTTTCCTTGCAACATGAGTTCTGTGGTGGCTTAAGAATGTTTGATATTCAATTTGTACATGTTTTCCTTACGTTTTGGTTATAATGATGACTTCTAAGTTTTTTGCAGTGTTGAATCTGAAAGTATTAGTCCTAAGTCATATTTCCATTTATTAATTAATGTCAACAAACTGAGTCAAAATTCTTCTGGTAATCAAAAATTTAAATCACAAATAAAGTCCCACATATCCATGAAAATATTGGATTTTTTTTATTTAAAGAGGTTAATACCAAGGAAAATAAAACAGAATAAAGCCAATGAAAGAAACCAGTGTAAGTGACATAGGACTTCAAAACAATACAAAATCAACAATAGTTACCATAATGCCTCTTGGTCTCCTCAAAATAGCCAGAGATACCCTCAGACACAGTGAAAATCAAGCAGAACAGAACAGAATATAACCACCCCTCCCCCCCAAAAAAACAGTGAATACAGTAAAGGACTTCAAAACAAGACAATAGTAAAACCCAAATGGCTACCATAATATATCTTGCTATCTTTGAAATAGCCGCTTCTGCCATCGGATGTAACAAAATCAAAACAACAGAATAAAACCCAACCCCCCCAGAAAACAATGAAAATGTTTCAGGACTTCAAACCAAGACAATAGGTGCCACACTGTGTACTTCCATCCTCAAATAGATGAGCAGACCACCAGCCCTACACCTGCAGGGTCAGTGAAGCACCAAACAGCACAGCATCAAATTGCATTTCACCTCAACAGCTATCACTGCAGCCTGTGCTTCTCCAGATCAAATGGTCACTTATAGGGGTTGGGAGGGGAGGATTGGCGCTTCTTGTTTACCAGTCCATGCACAGGAAGGGCCTGGGGTCTGGCTGTCCTCCTGACAACAGTGGCCCGATCATGGCACTGGTTAGCCATGGTGGGGCCTTGGTTAGGCCTTGTTCTCTCCCCCTGCATTCCACAAATGGCACTGACTCACTGGGAAAAGCTTGACATTTCCTTTAGAAATATCCCTGTCTTACCCTTCTGTCAATTTTCCTTCCACATTATAGACTAATTTGTGTTTCCTTCCAAGCCTTTGAATCAACCATCCTATAGCATTTTCCTCACACTCCTGGAAATCATAATAAAGTATAAAATATTATACAAAAAATCTTCTGAAAACTTGGATATGCAGGTGCATAGATTCAAAGACTTCTCTGCAGATTGGCACATACCTATATTACCAGCATTCTGGAAGCCTGAGACAAGAGACACAATTTCAAGACAAACTCAGCTTGGATAATTAGCAAATTAGCTTGCTCTCAAAATAATAATAATAATAATAATAACAGTAATAAACACTAGCCATTTAGCTATTTACAAAAGTCCTGGGTTTAACCCATAAGTTTGTGAAAAAATAAAAATAAAAATAAACACAACAATCTTCTCTGTAGATTCATCCAACCAAAACTCTTTAGTATCCTTGCTATCAAAAAGTAAATATATCTCCATTATATAAGTATATATATATATATATATATATATATATATATATATATATATGTAAAATGTGAGTGTATAATTAGTTTTTGGAAGATAAGTTTCTGAAGTGATTAAATATATGGGCAAGATAGTATGTGGCAAAAAATGCAAAAACATCAGAATTCATTTGGAAATATCCTGTACACTGTGGACATGAAGCTACAAAGCCATGATGCAGGACATTAAATGAAAAAGTGAAGTTTTTTTTTTTTTTTTAAAAAAAGATCTTTTTATTAGTCTTATGTGTGTGTGTGTGTGTGTGTGTGTGTGTGTGTGTGAGTGTGTGTCCCAGGGATTGAATTTATGACCTCGCACTTGCCAGACAAATGCTTGCACAGCTGAAATAAATCCTCAGCCCCAAAGACTGGAATCTTTAAAATAATTTTTACACCAACTAAATTGTGATCTAAACCTAAAATCTTACCTAACATATTTATTTATATGTTTTGAAGAATTAATGGTTTTTTAATATGAAATACGCTGTCTTTCCATCACATTCTTTTTGACTATTTTCTTCAAAGCAATTTTATGACTTTCACTTGGCTCTCTAGTAAATTATTTAAAATGAGATAGGAATATATTAATGGGAAACAAGTGGAAGGTTATCTAGGTAGTTATAATTCCCATGCAAAATGAATCTATTGACCTTCAACAAATTAGTGTTCTGTGAATTTGGTCAGTCCATGTAAGACTATCCTGGCTTACTAAACCCTTCAGTCATGGGGAAAAGGACCTGCAACTGGGACCCATAAGGACAATCTTGTACCACCAAAGAAATCTAAGTATATAGGTAACCTAGGATTTGCTAATATAAGCTATTTTATTCACTATATATTAATTATTGGATACTAATTAGGACATGTACTGACCTTGACATATGAGTGGTGCTCAAAATACAATGTAACTAACTTTTCAAAATACAATTAGCTAAATGGTTTATTAATATAATCATTGCTTTGGGCACTAATCAAGATGAAAATTAATTTCATGACCTGGTATAAGAATGCATCTAATCACATAAATTTTCTCTGTTATAAAAATCTGTTTACCTTATAAAGTCATATTTGAAAAGGATGAGATAAAAAACACTTTATAAAAATTGTTTTTCATAGTCTCCTAATTATTGACTATGAATACAAATTAAATGCTTTATAGTTTCTACAGGACAAATATAATTAATAATGACATGAAGTTATTCACAATTTTTTCCAACTCTTTGTTTAAGGTATGTGGCAAAGCAGCAAATTTATGTGCTACATTAAAACAGTAAACTTTTATCAACTGGAGTTGAAGTCTCAAAAAAATAGATGAATAAAAATTTTTCCATGATTCTTCCAACTTATTAGTTTCTAAGTGAATATAAACTACCCAAGGTAGAAGGAAAGCCCTAAGAGATTTAAATTTACTTATAGAAAAGCTTTATTTACCTCACTTATAAACCATTTAGCTATTTATTAATTATTACTTGAAATTTTTCTGAGCTGTATACCAGGGAAGTAAAGCAGTACCTAGCAAAAATATGTGCCTTTTCTGTATAAAAAGAAAAGCAACCAGTTCCCTGACCTTCAGGATTAAAATCCAATTACATGGACAAATTCCTTTAACACAAAGTGATAAGGAATAGAATGTTAATGGACATATTAACAATTATTACAAAAAATCTGTTGTTCTACAAAAAAAATCTGAGCAGTACAATAACACATTTTAAGGAATATATATATATATATATATATATATATATATATATATATATGCAATGCCATTAATAGTGATAGTTGTGGCTTATATCTAGATGTCAGGTGAAAAGCCTCCTGTGCTCCTAGGTGGGTCTTTGGGGAGGTGCTTGGGTCATGTGTGTGTGATGTTGGGTTACGATTTGTGATACTGGCATTAAGGGTGTATGGCAATTAAAGTGATTTAGCACAGTTCTGGGTGTGGATAATGAAAGCCCCACCACAAATGTGGGTATCATCAATTAAAAGAGTTGTAGTTTGGATGGGATAGAAAGGGACAGAAAGAAGAAAGACTTGCTACTGCTGCTGTTTTCCACTTCACTACCTTCCATCTGCCTCTCTATGGACTGTTTATCCTCTTTGCCATTCACCCTTCCTTGGAGTCAACCCGTCACTGACTGAAGCCTCTACAAACTGTCATTTGAAATAAACCTTTCCTCCTTTAAATTGTGGCTGTCTGGTATCTCAGCAATAAGAAAAGTAATTAAGATGTTGACATTGCTGGACATGGTGGCTCACACCTATAATCCCAGTACTCTGAAGACTGAGGCAGGAGGATCACTGTGAGTTCAATGCCAGCCTGTACTACATAAGCAAATTCAAGGCCAGGATGCACGACATAGTGAGTCTGTGTTTCAAAGACACAAACCAAAACCAAAACAAAAACAATGACAATGAAATTTTGCTGGCACATAAGGAGTATAATCAATTAAGTTAGTATTAATTTAGAAATTCTTATCAATAAGCAAAGAATAGTGGGAGAAAAGTAGTCTCATCCAAAGCTGAGAACAAAAAGTAAAACATCTGTGAAAAAAATCAAAGAGATCAATGTAACAGCAATAGCTATTAAGGTGTTAAAAGAAACCATGTATGTCTTATAAAACAAATATGATACTCATTCTTTTAGGCAATTCTTCAGTATCAGACTTCTCCTTGACTCTACTAATTAATGGCCAACTATAAATAGGAAGAATGGTAAGTAAGAGCAGATCTTGTCTGGTCCAGAATAATTGACCCAATCAGGAATTTAGGTCCAAGTTTTTGTGTGGCATATTAGAGAAGGAGTTTCAGATTTCATATACATATATTATACCTGGCCTGAAAACACAAAAATTCTTGTACCTGCATATACTTATCTTTCTGCTACTGTCAGAGTTATCAGCCAATGTAGATAATTCAGGAAATGTGACAGATTTTCTCACTTCATCATCTCTATATGAATATCTTTCAGAATGGAGGCTGCAGAGTTTCTCCTTCTGGTGGCAATTTAGATGCAGAACTGGGATTATAGCCCTTATGTCAAGTCAGGACTAGACTGTTTTCTTTCTACTTGATTAGTGCCAAGGATGATTTCCTTCCCTGCTAGTGAAAAGAGAAACTTTGCAGAATTTGAATCTGTCCTTTCCTTCAAGCAGTGGTCACTCCTAAGAAAGATAGACTGTAAGTCTGCCTTTTTTAAAAAGGATGAAATTTTTAAAATGAAAAGAAACAATAAGAAGATAATTCATTTCTTCAAAATAATTAGTATAAATTAATGTTTGTATGAAATGTGTAAATCTTCATAAGATTTTAAATGACACATATCTTTTATTTTAAAATGAAAAAGCAATAAAAATGATGATACAGAATCTCAAAACAAAATAATAGGAGATTAACAATTGCTAATATACTGCATATTGTTATCTTAAAATTAGTTGCTCATATTGGTTGTTCACTTTAATGTTTCCTATTCACCCTCTGTTTTGTTTATATTTTTGAAATAAGTTTCTACAGTGATTTCAACATTGCCAGTTCCAGTACTGAAATAATTTTCCAGTTATTAAATTCATGGCAGATTTCTTTCCTTCTTTCTTTCTCAAGCAATTCCAGTGTCATTGTTTGTGAAAACATACTCACAGTTAAGGACATTTACAACTGATCTTTTGTTTTGTATATTTTAAAGATTGTGTTAAGAGGTCCTTCTGAAAAATGGAAAATACCTACTGAACAATTTTCATATTATATTGGGAGAAGAAGGGTTAGTCTTAAAGTACATAACATCTAGAAGAGAGTTGAAACTAGTTTCAGAAAGAAGGAAAAATAGATGATGATAAAATGATTATAGATATATTGATTGATAGATGATAGAATCACTCTCCATTTTATCTTATCTGCTTACAGGTATTTCTGTGGTTGGAAAATCTTATCTTCAGTCAATTAAAAAAATCACTAGGGAATTGGGGACAAGTAACAATTTTTTCAAGGTTGGTAGTGAGAGCTCTGATTTTTTTGTCACAATAAAACATATAAAGAGAAATAAATGTTCATTAATTTTGTAATATTACATAAAATAATGTAGTTTTGTTTAGGAAAGATATCATGAAAAGTGTTTTTTCTTCATCAGTTATTTGTCGCTAAAATAATCTTAAAAAATAATTTCTCTTGAATGTTCTGACTTGTTGGAGTAAAGACTACAGGATCTCATGAAATACTCATTTTTATTTTGTTAAACGGATCATTAGCTTGTATTCTCAAAGATGTGAATATAAAATGAAACTTTACAAAATTTAATGTCAGCTAAATGTAACTTCTCACAAAAAAATTTCTCACTTTTGTGAGGTAAAATACAATGGTAGAAAAATGTACTAGCATTTTTTTCTATAGACTTTAAAATGCTGGGAAAACAGACATCATCTGAAACCGTTGTGGATAAATGTTATACAATTGAAGCCTCATTCAGTAAAGTGGATCACATGACAAATAGGGTCTAGTATTACAAGATTAAGAATTTGTATTTAAGCTATATGCATTGGAAATGGCAATTTTATATTTTTAAAAAAATATGTTGCTGGTGTCAAAACCCGATCACTGATTTTTCTGTGAAAGAAAAGTGAACATGGGAAAATGTCCTGACTGAATAAAGCTATGTCTAACAGTGGGTGGGCATCAAGAATTGAGCATACACAACAGGTAACCAGCTGCAGGATTCTAATCAACAAATCTACAATCAACTTTTAGGGAAAAAGTTCCACATGCAGCCACTTACTAAATTTATTCTCTGTCTCTTTGTCATCATTAAGCTCAGCAGATAAACTCCACAATTTCTATCATGATTCATTCCTAAATAAGCTGATTCTTCTCCAATATAAAAACGAAAATTCAAAATAAAATATCCTCTGATTCCTTTTAATTTTTCTTTTTTATTTATTAAAACAACTAAAAATAACAGAACAAAGCAGATCAGAAGAAAACAACTTAAGTGACAGAGTTCAAAGCAGGACAACAGGAGATCTACAGTGGCTACCATATTGTCTCTTGTTTTCTTCTAAATAGTTGTCTATATCTGTAGGGAGCAGCATGATAGCTTCATGGCTGCCGTTCCATCTCTCCCTCCTGTGGGCATCCAGTGCCTCGGCCTACATTTCCCAGGATCCTTTCGCCCCACCCAGGAAATGACAGTGACCCATCCGTAACTTCCTGCCCCCACTTCTTTATAAGCCAGGGACACTTCCTCAATAAACGAGGTTTGATTGGGAAACTTCAACTTGCCTCCGTCTCTCTCTCTTCACCCTGCCCCCGCCCCGTTTTCCTTCCTCTAGGGGAAAACCCACGCATTGGTCCGCAGGCCGGATCAAGTGGCGCCCAGCGTGGGGCCCCAATACGAGGAGGTCAACGAGGATCGTTCACAGAGGAAAAGCCGTGGCCACGGTACCTGGGGGACTCCGTCCCTGTGATCTGTACAGACGACTGCCTGACGTCTCGTCCGAATCACGGTAAGTGAACGTAATCGACATGGGTCAAGCGTTAAGTGAACACGAATTGTTCGTTGCCGGCCTTAGTAAGGCCCTCAAAGCGAGAGGGATAAAGGTTAAAACTAAAGATTTATTGCAGTATTTTCAATTTATACATAAGGTGTGCCCCTGGTTCCCTCCGGAGGGCTCCAT
>PVLA01016587.1:0-20226 GCA_004027455.1 Hydrochoerus hydrochaeris
GAACCCCGCAAATCCTCCTCCATGAGCTCTCCCACCTAAAGCCTCCACATAAACTCTCTCACACTACTCACAGAAGGCAAAACACCACAACCAGTCCTCACAAAGGGGTTATCTAGAGGGCCTCCAGCAACCCCCCTGGAGTCTCCACCCTCGACTCCATATTGAGCATTACATAAAAACATACACATGTGAACTACACAAATTACAATTATCAGTACAAAACATTCCAAGATCCCTGTGCCCAATTCCCACATGCGGTGTCCTTCTCCTGGAGAAGCAATTCCTTGAAGCGCTCTCCTCCACCCATGGACCTTGTCACAAGGCGTGGATGGACTAGGACGCGGCATGGACGGAAAAGGGCGCTGCAATAGTGATTTCAAAGTTGCCTTGGACTACATAGCAATACCTCTATGCTAAAACCAGAGTTGGGATCTCATGATCTTGGCAAACAAAATATAATCCCAACAACAAAGGAAGATGAAGAGAGAGAGAGAGAGAGAGAGAGAGAGAGAGAGAGAGAGAGAGAGAGAGAGAAAGAGAAAGAAAGAAAGAAAGAAAGAAAGAAAGAAAGAAAGAAATACTGTGAATCTAGGTGGTGAAAATACAAAAGTCATATCTTTATTCTCATTAACTTCTAACTGAAATTTAGCATCTCCTTTCATCTTGACAGAAATCACAGTGCAGTTGGTAAAACTCTTGACTTTATCACTAATAGAAATTACTGTATAGATAGTTTCATACCACATTTCAATTGCAATGGACATCTTAAAATATCATTTACTTTCATCCCTGCTTTGATATCATTGACCCAATGCTAGATCATGTTATTTAATACAGTAGTGAAGTACCACATATATCATTATATTTTTTTTCTTTTTTCATTTTTAATCGGGACAACTCACGACCATGCACTTGCAAGGCAGGCGCTTATGCCGCTGAACTAAACCTCCAGCCCCTATCGTTATATTTCAAGGTATCATTTTATTACCATATATCACGTAATGGTTTTTCCTTTTTCTTATTTATTTTATAAACTTAAAAGGCTTCTCTAAGAAGATATCTACAGGCTTCAACGGACTTCCAAAGAGGTCCACGGCACACAGAGGGTTAAAAATTTCTGCTGTGTTAGACCTACTGGGTCTTTTCCTATAAATATGAGCAATCCAAGAGTAATATAAGGCTGGATATGTAGCTCAGTGGTATGGTGCTTTCTTAACAAATGCAAGAACCTGAGTTCAATCTCCAGTACCAGATAAAGGGGGGAAAGGAGTAATACGATAAAAGACAATTCCTTGAAGTTTGAGAAATATTCTTAAAAGAAGGGAATTTGACCTGTGACTGCAGAATAAACAAGATTATAAAGGCCAGGTGACCTCATTCGAGGGAAAAGTAGAAATGTAAGTAAAGGTCGCATCTTAGGTTAAGTTCCCTAGAAGCAGACATCAGAATGGTTTGTTATGCAAATAACTTACATAGAGCATGGCCTCAGGAAGAAAGTAACATGGCCTGGGCCTCCCAGTTCTGAGGAGCTCTGGAGTGTGAATGAGGATACCAGGTTGTCCCAGTTTGGAGCAAGACTACCCTGCTTCAGTGATGTATGGGATAAGCCAGGGACACCACTTCAGAGAAGGAGGAAGCTGTGAGCAATTAACAACCAATACTTGCACCAGTTGGATGACCAGGTGGAGCAGCTAGCAAAGTTCTGAGCAAGGCAGCTACAGCATTGCCTTGTGAGTGTGAGAATGAACATGCTGTCTGAGACACAATGAGAAGAGCCAGTATGTGAAGAGATGCGCTACATCTAGTGAGGAGGGTTGAAGAAGTAAATCTAAGGCTGAGAGGAGTGAAGAGAGATTTGTGAGCAATACAAGGCATCCTTGTTGAGTTTGGTGACTATGAAACTTATCATAGAACCACTGTGTGTGATTCCATGATGAATGAAAACTTTGGCTTCATCCAAAAGTAATGTTTTCCCAGAGAATGGTATGAAGGAGTTGAGAGTGCTGATAAAATGGTATCAGGAGGTAAAAGAAGATAGCCAGGAGAGTTGAAATTGATAGGCAGGTAAAGAGAATCAAAGACCCCAAAGTATTCAGAGTACTCCCTGTGGGAGTTGAATGAGTAAGGTGGATCCACCAGCACTTTTGGAGGTGGACCAGATGCCCGTGATAACAAAGCCCCAGCTGGAATTATGGGAGTAGGTGCCAAGGACACTTGGCATATGCGGACTCAGACCCACAGTATTGGATGGGGCCACCCTAACCCTGTGGGAGTGGACCAGAATAGTGGCCTTGGTTGAGGCAAGGGACAGATCTCCTGGAAAGGATTAAGGTATCATTGGTACCAGCATGGGTTGCAGGGTGAGAAGGATTTGAAACAGAGAAAGGTTATATCAATGACTGGGAGGAGCCCCCAAATAGCTGAACCTCTTTTTTTCCATTAGCTTTTTTTTTTTATTAGTAGTACATGTTTGCAGTACATACTGTTTACATTCCTTGCAAGGAGTTGACACATGGCCATAACTCATCTTCATTCCTGTTTCATCCCCTTTCCGTCCCTGCCTCCTCCCTCCCTCTATCCATCTCTTGATCCCCTTTGCATTTGAGAAAGGTCTAGCTCCCTAATTCCTCAGTGTTAATGTAAAATTATACTCGAATATTTAAAATTAAACAGTAAGTAAATGATAGCAATCTTTTTTAAAATATATATATAAATTATAAACAAGGCTAATCTTTTTGACCATTTCAAAAATACCTCTCAATTCTTTCACCCTGGCCTGAGAATTAGTTATCACCTTCAGAAGCTATTCTCTGCCAGTATGCGTGCACCAGTGCAAACCACACTATCTGTAAGAGAGCAAATAGCTTTTAATAATGTGTGGCATATATTTCAGAATAAATGATTTCATATTCTATATGCTTACTGTTCTAGAGTTTACTTTTTTCATTGAGAACTGTATTTCTTTTTTTAACTTTTTGAGACAGGGTCTCACTATGCAGTTCAGGCTGGCCTTGAACTCACTTTGTAGCCCACGCTGGCCTGCCTCAAACTCATAGCAATCCTCCTATCGCAGCCTCCCAAATTCTGGTATCAGAGGTGTGCACCACCACGCCCAGCTTCAGACATCTGCAAGACTGCATTTTACACAAGTATCAGACCCATTCTTTTGTTCTGCTGCATAGTATATACTAAAATATCAATTTACTAAATTTGTTGAGCTTTTCCTAAATTGGTGAATACTTCACACAGTTTCTAGTTTGGGCCAGTATCAGCAATATTGCCATGTGCATCTCTGTACATTTTTCTTTTGTACACATGGTAAAGTTTGCAAAGAGATCACAAACTACCTAAGTATATGTTTCACGTAAAAAGGCACTCTACTCCAATGAACACAGAACTTATTAAACATGGAAGGTTTGATGATTTCTCTGCTCTTGCTCCTAAAGGCAAAGGATTGCTGAAACCGGTTTGGCTGCTTAATGATGTCCCCAGTAATCCAGACTCTGAGCTTTCTTCTGGGTCAGCCTTAGTGCATTCTCTGATGACCTCATGCTTGGCCCATATCACAACGTGACTAGTGATGCCCTGAATATCACTTTTAAATTCAGAGCTAGAAAATGGGACAAAAAAAAAAAATCCCTGGCCATTCCTTCTTTTCAGAAATGTAAGATCTTTCCCAGAAACATTCTCAGCAGATACCTTAGGCATCACAGGCCTTAACCACATATGTGACCACTCCCAATTCCGGAGAGCTGGGAAGGAGGGAAGAGTTTGTACAGATTGGTTTCAATCCATTCTCCACATCCTGGCTGCCCATTAGAGCCAGCTGAGAGCCTTTTAAAAATACCTGACAAGGTTGTTGAAGAAATAAGGAAAGGCAGAAAAGCAGTGGCTGATTATGACTCAGCAGAAGTGGGAGAGAAGATTGTGAAGACAGCACTGGGTGCTTTGGAAGAATGGATAATGTGGTCAGCAACACTGGAATTCTGAGGGACTGTTCCTTCCATAGGGTAGTGATGAAGACTGGGATGTAGTCCACAGGGCTTATTTAGGGGTTCGTTTCAAGTGACCCGGGCAGCATATGAAGAAACAGAACTGTGGCAGGATCATTATGACTACATCATTGCAACTTTGGCCAGGCAAATTATAGCACTGCAAAACCATGTCTTTGGGGCTCTCAAGCACTGTCACAATTGAAGATAGGAAAAACAACATTGCAATGTTACTGCCCTTAATGCTGGGTCCAGATGACTCAGACTGTTCAGCCAGAAGACGAAGCTCAAGCCTTAAAGCCAGAGTATGCAGCACCCCATCCTTTGGCTTTGTCATGACCCTGGGAGCTACTGTCAGCCGAAAAGATGTAACTCCTGAAGCAATGAAGGCTGATCGGAAGATCTGTGACTTCAATAACACCAGCAAGTCCCAGAGTATCCAAGAATCAACTGGCAGTATAATTAAAGTTTTACATAAATTAGATTCAGAAGTTTCAACAAATCCTACAAATCATGCCACATCTACAGCTTCACCAGGATTTGCTAGTGCTATTGGCTATAAACTTCCTTCATATTTTTCTGCTTTATGGAATGGACATACTATGTACGCCCCTGGAATGGGGGCATCAATGAAAGATTCAAAACATTTGAAATTTCTCTATGAAGGAAGTTCTGATTTCACCTTTTTGCCTACCTTTGGAGTTATCATAGCTCAAAAATCTATTCCTGGTGAAAAATTAGAAAAAGTTCCTGGACTTCTAATTAACTTTGCAAAGGTTCTTCATGGGGAACAATGCTTGCAGATATACAAGCCATTTCCTAGAGGAAGAAAATTAAAATGTGAAGCAGTTATTGCTGATTCCTAGATAAAGGATCTAGCTTAGTCATTTTTTGGATGTCTATTCTTATTCTGGGAAGGAACTTACATTCTATAATCAGTATTCTCTCTTTGTTGTTGGCTCCGGAGGCTTTGGTGGAAAACAGACATCAGAAAAACCCAAGGCAGCTATAACCATTCCTCCTGATGCTGCGATTACAGATAATACCTCACTTAATCAGGCTGCTTTGCACCGCCTCAGTGGAGACAAGAAGCCTCTCCACATGGCTCCTAAGTGCAAGCCTTGCAGGTTTGAGAAGTCCATATTACATGGCTTAAGCATCTTTGGATTTCCAGCCAGGCATGTTTTACAGCAGTTTGCAGACTATGATGTGTCAAAATTCAAGGCAATTAAGGCTCATTTTGTAAAATCAATACATCCAGGACAAACTCTATGAACTGAGATGTGGAAAGAAGGTTAACAGAATTCACTGTCAAACTAAGATTCTAGAAACTTGGTGATACTGTGATTTCAAATGCATATGTAGGTCTTGTGCCACCTGGCTACTAAGACACACCCTAAGAGTGGGAAACTACAAAGTACTGTCCTATTTAAGGAAATCTGTGGTGGGTTTGAGGATTTGGGCACGAGGTGGTAAAGGAGTAAATGCTGCATTTGAATGGCATATTACTAAAGGAGGAAATACTGCAACTAAGTGATCTGAAGGATGGTTCTGGAAAAGTGTGTAAAGGTCCTGCTGAAGGCTCTGCTGACACAACCATCATAATTTCAGGTGAAGGATTTCATGAAAGTAGTCCTGAGCAAGCATTCTTCAGTGGCAGACTAACGGCCAGCAGGAACATCATGCTGAGTGAGAAGCTTCAGATGATTCTTAAAGACTATGCTGATCTCCTTTGGGTACAGAACACTGTACCCAAATATGCTTGACGATTCTGCGAAAGTGAATCTAAAATACAGGAATGAAACTAAAATACAGGAGAAATTGCATACATTTTCAGATTTCAGATAACTTCACATTTTCATTTTCTACTATTTTTCATAATTATTTTTACTTATAAACTAGCACATAATTCTTCTTCTGTTCTTAGGTAGCTTCATAAAAACAGTTTTTATCCAAGTCCAATTTTTACAGAATTTGTGATAACACCAAGCAGGTGACAGTAATGTTAATGAATAAAAGCCACTTTGTACCTTAAAAAAAAAATCCTTTTAATACAACAAGCCTACTAAACACCATAGTTTAGCCTAACCCACTTTACATGTATTCAGAGCACATACATTAATTCACAGCTGCACAAAATCATCTAACACAAAGCCTATTTTATAATGATAAAGGCTGGACATCTCATATAACTTATTGCAAGTGAAAACCAGAACCCCTTGTATGGGTTTGGCTTCTACCACGAGAAAGTTGAAAGGTTGTAAGTAGTAACATCGTAAGTCAGGAATCATCCCAACTAAATTCCCACAAATACATTCGGTCAAATCATGTGATACTTCTGGTATCTATCATCTCACCCAACCTTATTTTTTCCATTGCACCAGTGTGGAGGATGAACGCGCAGAAATCAAGAGTCACAGTGACACTAAAGGTGCAGTAAACCTGGCCTCTTACCCCATCAGGCTTCCCTGAACTAGCACGTACTAAATGACCATAACATTCTGTAGAGGCTAAACTACATGTAAAAGGTATTCCTAAACTTCCTTGGGTGGTCCTGAAGAAACGGTATAAACTTTCAAGAGGAGAAAAGATCATAACATTAAAGATTTAGCCTGTCAGGTTACTTCAGAGGCCATTCTCAAATCCAAGAGCGCCACCTACTGGAATCAGTTGGACGCAGTGGCCCAGGCCTGTAATCCCAGCACTTTGAGAGGTTTAGACAGGAGGATTGCAAATTTCAGCCCGATCTGGACAATTTAGTGATTTAGTAAGAGCCTGTCTTAAAGTGAAGCATGAGCTCTGGGGCTGTATCTCAGTGAAAGGCCCTAGGCTCAATCCTCAGTAATTGTATCTCCTACAAATTTATTGACCCAAAGAGATCAAACAACTGTCCAACCTGGCAGCCCCATTTAGGAATGTATCAGCTTGGATTATGGCTTCTAACATAAGGGGACAAAAGGCCTTATTACTCAAATGGAAATACTACATTCAAGGGCACCAGGACTAGTGGCAGCAAAATTCTCTTCAGAGGAACTTTATTCCTCATTTCACCATCTCAGGTAAACCTGCTGGTTCAGGGGGGGCTCTTTAGTCACAGAGGGTCCCCTAAGCACCTGGCCTGGTACACTGGTGGCTTGATGACTTATGGTGTCCATGTTCAAACTAGTACCAACTACATGGAACCAAAAAAATGGGCAAGTTGCTCTGCTCCGTAGGTAGAACTCAAGGCAGTGTTGACAATCGTGGCCAACATGTCCCTTGAGTTTTATTATATGTCCACTGTCTTTTGTGCTGCCAGCAGCCTGGCTCTCTTGTTCACAAGACTGGCAGGTTAGACATTCCTCATTGGAGCTACAAACTGTGGAAACAAATTCAGTTGCCAATCACACAGCCTGGATCACTGACGGAGATGCCCACAGTGAGGGTCCTCTACAATAAGGCCAAATGGAACTGCCTGCTGACCTAGGCCTTGCTGCCCATACTATCACCATCTCTGCCTGGATCCACCATCAAGCCAGACACATGTGCCACCGTGGGTTGCACAAAAAAGTCTAGTTCTGACGTAGAAGCCACTCCTGTGCTCTAGACAAGGATCACCACCTCTCAGCCACTTCCTGAGTGGTGATAAGGACAAAAAAGACAGAGGGTTACATAGAACTGTTCTGAAAAGTTGGGATCTGATCATTTTAGAAAATGGTGCTTGTTAGGGGGGGGTACTTAGGGGACAATTTTTCCTAACCAGGAACCCCAAATCTGGCAAAGGGGCCTAAGGGATTAAACTTAATTATAACTGTGGTTAGCACCTCAGTTCTTTTGATGGATTAATACAGTCCTAGATGATAAAGGGAACAGCCACTTAGCTAGTTGAGCATGCTACTGGCCAAGTCTCCCAAACTGGCCCACTCCAGCTATGGTGGTAGTGAGTCTCTGTACATTTTGTAAAAAGCCTGTTCCCTCTCGTGCCTGGCTAGTTCAAGCAGCAGAGCTAGGAATGAGTAGGCAAAGAGTAGAGAAATAGTGAAGTTCTAGCTCCTGGAATGGGATGCACTGCTTTCACAGCCATGGAGTCTTGCAAAAAGACACTTGAGACACCAGAAGCTGCCTGGAAAGAGGTGAGCAATTAATATGTCCTTTGTTCCCTAGATTCAGCACTGCAGCCTAGCAAAACCATCATCTGGTCCATTTGAGCAGAGCAGCAGCCGTGGCTGACTACCTGACCCTTTCTGCATTTATCATGCCACAAATGTGGTATGAAAACTGAAATGCATACAGACAAAGCCAGTCCTGAACTATTTAGTTGTGCCCTTTGCTAGTCAGCAACAGCAGTTCCTGAATATTCCTCCACACATGAAGACAGGTCATTCAGCACAACCTTGTTTCAATCTGACGAGTACAAATGTGGCCTTGGTTTGTGAGCATGACCAAAGCTGCAGCTACTTGCTAATGCTGTCCATGTGGCTAACCAAGCCAGTTTAATGGTGACTCAAACCAGCTTCAACAGTGAATCCCAAACTGGAGCAACATGTGATTATTTGGGTTGTATATTTGCATGTGGAACATGGAATGTCTATTAGGAATGGGAATTGCTTTTTGGCTCATCTGTTGCTTCCAATAAATTATTGCAATGATGTCAAAGATCTGATCATGTGTAAAACTCATGTGTATGGGTTGTAATGGGTAATAGTCTGGCCTTAGATTATATCTTGTCTGAAATAAAAATCTTCTGTTCCCCTTGGGACTTATTCACAAGTGACTGAGCCCTGATTGGAAGCTAATGCTGTAGTTTGGCTTCTTCTCGCTGGACACTCTCTTGATAGTAGCCTTAATTAAATTATGTATGAAACAAATTGAATGGACTTGATTCCAGCTTCTGTTGATCAGGTTAATTGGAGTGGTGGATGGAGTGGCTTTCATGTGAGTATTGAATCTAGCCAAGAGTGCATGGTGCCAATTGTTAGGACAGGCAAGGCACCATCGGCCCTGATTTTCCCTGCATGGTTTTACTAGGCATGCCCAGAATACAAGGTCCTGACCACGTTTTGTTTGCATCCTTCATGCTGCATGCAAGCCCACGGTATCCCCAGCACCCATGGGGCCCCTCCACTTTGCTCCTGTGGGGCTTGGGAGGTTAGGAGGGCTGATGCAAACATGATGCTTCTGTTTTTTTCTGTACTAAGAAAGTCCCTTGTTGGGGCCAGGGATTTAGCTCAGTGGCATAAGTGCCTGCCTGGCAAGTGCGAGGTCGTGAGTTCAATCCCCAGTACCAAAAAAAAAAAAGTCCCCTGTCTGAATCCAGGAATATCAAGTCTTCTGCTAGCATTTATGAAGCAGTAATGAGATAGTGTATTAACTTGGAAGTAAAGCAAAATGTTTACATACACCGAGGTGAAAGGAAATAAAAAGTAACTGCTACAGAAGGCCTCAGAGAAGAAGGTATCTTTGGGTACTGAGTCTTCTTGAGTTATCATAACAAAATCACATGGACTGAGCAGGGTGAGCAAAAGAGTTCTCAGAGTTCTGAGGCCTGGGAAGTCCAAGCCAAGGTACCAGCAGACTGAGGGACTCAGAAGGGCTCTCTTGCTGGCCGCAACTGGGCGCCTTTCCATTGTGTCTCTATTCGGTGGAGATGGACAGTCCTAGTGTCCCTGCCTCTTCCATAAGGCCAACAGCCTGACAGCATTAAGGCCCCATTCTATGACTTTGTCTTCATCACCTCCTCACAGACCGTCTCCACATATAGTCATTTGGGGATTGGGCTGCAATGTAAGAATGTGAAGGGGCCAAGAACATTGGGTTCACACTGGGCATCACCTATGTCAGTTAGGGCAAAAGAGAAACTTCTTTTTTTTTTTTTTTGTCTTTTTGAGACAGGGTCTCTATGCAGTTCAGGCTGGCCTTGAGCTCACTTTGTAGCCCAGGCTGGTCTCGAACTGGCAATGATCTTCCTGCCTCAGCCTCCCGAGTGCTGGGATTACAGGCATGAGCCACCATGCCCAGCTTGGAAGAGAAACTTCTCAAAGAAACTCTGAGACTATGAAGAAGGCGACTGATTCTACAAAAAGAATTCTGAAGAGTACGGCCGCTGTGGGAGGTGAATAAATGGTAAGAGAAGGGCTCATGGCCAAGGAGTAACAGATCATATGGGCCTGAAGATATGGCCAGGTAGGCCAACCAGTGGGATCCCCAGTTTCAGAGGTGAGAGACAAAAAACAAACATGAAAAACATTAAAAACTTTTATTAGGTTAAACATATTAGAAAATCAGTGCCACCACACAGAAATGAGAATAAATTACTC
Source organism: Hydrochoerus hydrochaeris (assembly GCA_004027455.1). NCBI lineage: Eukaryota > Metazoa > Chordata > Mammalia > Rodentia > Hydrochaeridae > Hydrochoerus > Hydrochoerus hydrochaeris. Next base: position 10,289 of record PVLA01016587.1, read on the forward strand.
CTACACATGACAATGTGGGTTAATCTCACAGAGTGATGTGAAAAACAGATCACAATATAGTGCAGGATGTCATTTATACAAACTTCAAGAATAGGACAGATTATTTTATGGAGTGAGGAATAAGGAGAAGAATTACTTCTGAGGCCAGGAGACCTGAGAGGCCATGTGGATGTTGGAGACATCTCAGATTTCAATCTGGATGCTAGATATCTGAGTGTATATATGTGCAAAAAGTCATCAAGACATGCATGCAATCCTGTGATTATTATGGCATGTTGTAGGTTATGTCAAAATTTTTTAAAAAGCAAATTAAAAGAAATTTTGTGGTCTGGGGACTGAACCTAGAACCTTTGGACCTAGCTGTATCACTGCCCCCTTTTTTTTTATATTTTAAAATTTTTAGACAGGGTCTCACTCAGTTGCTGAATTGCCCTTGTTGGGCTTGAACTTGCAGTCCTCCTGTCTCAGCTTCCCAGAGTGATGAGTTACAGGCAGGCACCACTATGCCCAGATAAAAAAATTTTTTTTAAACTTAAAAAATAAGTTGGGGGTTGGGTCAAATCAATCATCCACATATAATTCATCCATATGAAATGAAGACCTTGCTAGGAAAAACCCTGCTTATACAGTTTGGCACAGAATGTGGGGGGCCCTCACCCAACACTTGTTTAAAAAGTGGGAGATGCCACAAAACTGTTCTGTGTGTTTAAGTCAGATTGCAAACTCCAGAAAGTCCCTGTGTGCTATTCCTCTCATGTTTGAACTTCACACTCATCATGAAAATCAGCAAATGCTACACACAAGGCTTACTGCTGAGAGGCAGCGTTAAGCATTCAAACATCACAACCCAGCACTCCAAGTTCATCCACGAAGCAACTGAAGCTAAGAACCCTAGTTTGGCTTCTTCTAGCTGGACACTCTCTTGATAGTAACCTTGATTAAATTCTGTATGAAACAAATTGAATGGACTTGACCCCAGCTTCTGTTATCAGTAGGCAGGAGACCTGCCTACTCAGGTCAGGTCTCCAGATCCCAAGTCCAGGGTTCCTCCCATTGACCTGGCTCCAACTAGGCAAGTGGCCATGAAGGTTAAGGGGAAAGGCGCCTTCCTGTGGTCCCTCCCAGGGATGGGGATGGAGCTGGGTGGCAAGGAGCACAGGGTTAGGGTAGGGTGACAGGAGTTAGGTTTGCTGAGCTCATCTCTCTGATTAGTTCCCCCATAGGGTGCCTACATGTCCAATTAGTCATGAGTTCCTGTCTTCTACATCCCAAGCAGGTATGCATTCCACAAATGTTTATGCACCAGGAACTGCTATGAGCACTATGGATACAGAAGAAAACAGACAAAATTCTCTACCTACAAAAACTACTGGTGGCCGCAGGGCATGGTGGCACACTCCTGTAATCCCAGCACTTGGGAGGCTGAGGTAGGAGGATCCTTGCAAATTCAAGACCAGCCTGGGCTACAAAGTGAATCCAAGGCCAGCCTGAACCAAATATCGAGACCCTGTCTCAAAAAAGACACACACATACACACACACAAATCAAATTTATGTGTATAAATACCGTATTGTCCCCCTAGTGTAAGAAACTAAAAGAGTAAATAAGATAGAAAATCTCTAATAAATATTGTGAAAGGGTAAAAAACTGCTCAAAGGGGAAAAAACTCAGGAAGGGGAAAAAAGATATAAATTTGTACATGTACACTTAAGATAGCTAAGATGATTGTGCTACTAATTCTATTAGTTCTTGGAACAAAACAGTTAACATTCATAGGATTAGATCAATTTTATATGTTTATATCTGGTAACTTGAGTAACTTCTGAAGATAACTATGCAAAATAACAAACTTAGTTATGTTCCTACCACCTTGTTTTGAAAGCTTATGTTGTCACTGTTTTGGGCTTTCTGGTATTTTTCATTCTTTTGTTTGTGTTTCTCATAATTTGTTTTGTTTTGTTTTGCTTTTCCCCTCTAATATAGAAAGGATAGATACACATGTATAGGCTTATACATACCTAGAACTTCTCCTAAAGAGTTTACAAAAATTGGGCCGGGGATTTAGCTCAGCAGCATAAGCACCTGCCTAGTAAGCACAAGGTTGTGAGTTCCATCCTTGATACCACACACACACACACACACAAAAAAAAGAGTTTACAAGAATTGATTTTACTATGAATGATAATGTGAACAGCTAGTTTGAAGAAATAGAGACATTATGGTAGCCATTGCTGATTTCCTATCATCATGCTATAGAATCCAGTAATGCTTAATTTTTTGTTTTGATTGGTTTTAGTCTGTTTTGCATTATTTAATTTCAATAATTTCAATATGAAGGGGCATAATTAGTAGCACAATCATCTTAGCTATCTTAAGTATACATGTACAAATTTATATCTTTTTTCAATATTTTGAAGAGAACAAGAGATATTGTGATAGCCATTGTTGACTTTCCTATTGTCTGGTTTTGAAAGTCTGTGACACTTTCATTCTTTTGTTTTGATTGGTTTTATACTATTCTGTCTTGTTTGAAGTCATTGTGTGTGAAGATACTGACAACTGTTTACAAGAAAACGACATTATGTTAATTTCCTGTTGTCTTGGTTGCATTATTTTGTTCTGATCTGCTTTGTTCTGTTTTGTTTTATTCTTTAAAATAAAAAAATTTTTGAAAGAAATTATTCAAAAAAAAAAAAAAAGGGCTACTGGTGACCAATCTCACCGAACCTGCCGTAACTTAGGTCTTTATGGTATTGTACCTAAATTGTTCTTACCTGGAAAATACAGGTTTTGGAGGATCTAAAGCCTTCACTTTAAGGCCAGGGATTTAGCTCAGTGGCATAAGTGCCTGCCTGGCAGGCACGAGGTCCTAAATTCAATCCCTGGTACAAAAAAAAAGCCTTCACGTTAGAGGGGCCAGGTCCTTAAGAACAGATGATGAGTGCACAATTATTAAGCCAGGCATGGTGTCCAGACTAGCTCAAACTGTTTTGTTTTGTTTGTTTGTTTTGTACCGGGGATCAAATTCACGACTGCATGCTTGCAAAGCAGGCGCTCTGGCCACTGAGCTAAATCCCCGGCTAGTTCAGGCTGGCTTTGAACTCACTGTGTAGCCAGGCTGGCCTCCAATTTGCAGTGATCCTCCTGCACTGGCTGGGATCACAGGGGAGCAAGGACCCACCCAGCTTCCCTTTTTTTTTTTTTTTAATTGCCCTCAGGGGATTTAACAGGGAGTGGAGCCAAGCACAGGCCTGAACTCAGGGCCCCCAGGGGGCGCACTGGCACATCACAAAGCCTGGCCAAAACTTCCTCCGCCTAATCCTCCACTTTGGGTACCTTTTCTAAAGTTTGCACCTGTGGGGGTGGGGGTGGGGCACGTTTATCCCCCAGATTCCTGTCTACCGGGTAGTTGCAACAGGTGAAAAAGGGGAATCTGCCAAAGAAACTAAGATAAATAATTAAAATAAAACCACAGATTTTGAAGAAACAGATTTTTTTTTTTTTTGAGACAGGGTCTCACTATGTAGTTTAAGCTAGCTTTGAACTCACTATGTAGCCCAGACTGGCCTCGAACTCACATCGATCCTCCTGCCACAGCCTCTTGAGTGCTGGGATTGCATCACCAGGCCCAGATGAAGAAACAGACTTTCAACTGGACCTGGAGCAGAGGCACTTACCTCTGACCCTGGGGACTAACCCAGGATTTGTTCATTGGCCTCCCACATGGTCCAGGAGGTACCCACATCACCCAGAAGCCCTTCTCTGCTGGCTGGTCCTTTCCATTCCATGGGTCTGGGATAGAATAGAAAGGCACACAACTAGGAAGCTGCCCCTGCTAATGGCTCTCTTTACTCACTGTCAGTTCCCCTTTCGCTCCTTGTTAACCCTGAGCACCTGTCCCCCAAATCGACCTCAGGACGACCTTTCAGAATCATGATGCAGTGCATGAGAAGCAAGGGAACCCCACTGCCTCCCAGCAGAAAACCATTACCTGCATGACAGCATTCCTACTAGGAGCAGGAGAGTAAAGGCAGGAGGCAGGAGGCAGGAGTGTGGGTGAACCTGGGCGATGGTAAGCTCCTGAGTCAAGGAAGCAGGGAACTCTCCCCAGCAACAAGGGAAGGAAGGCTGGGCCATGACAGAAGCTGGATCAGGCATCAGCGTTTAGGATATTCCTAAACTGAGCCCCTCAATGTCTACTAGGGGAGCCATGAGAAACATTTAACAGTTCCTAAGCAGGAGATGGCCCAGTTCAAGCAACTCTTTAAAAACTGCAGCAGGAGAATGAAGGGGTGAGAAGCTGAAAACCAGGGCAGATAAGAAGGGTGTAGCAGGACAGGGCATCTCTTTCCTCCAAGCCAGGCTGGAGTCCAAGGGAAAAGTAAGTTTCACTATTAAAGATATTCTCTGTGGGCTCTGGGGCAGGGAGAAGAACAAGGAAGGGAGAATCCTTAAGACCTGACTGGCTTTGTAGATGAAAGCTTGCCTAGCATGTGTGAGGCCTTAGATATATTAGATATATTCCCCAGCACTACACACACACATGCGCGCACCTGACAAACCAGTGGTGAGAGAGAGACGTATCGGTGATGATGCCCAAGCCCCCATCCTGTGAGGCAACAGGAGAAAGTGGTGTGGATACACACGGGAGAAGGACTGGTGGGTGAGAGGCTTCTGAAGACCAGGCAGCCCCACCATTCCTAAGGACAGAATCCCTGGTGATAGGGACCCTCCCTGGAGGCAGGTCCTCCTTTCCAGCCCTCAAGTACAGCCCAGGCCTGCTTACCAGTCAGCACGACAGAAGCAGATAGGGGAGATCCTCTCCCCACAGATGGCCTCTGAGACTGAGGAAGCATATGGCTCGGGGGAGCATCCAGGCCCAGTATACCAGGGTGCTCAGAGGCTAGGGAGAGAAACAGATGGCACTTAGGTCATTAGGACTTCTCCAGGTGTGTGGGAGAAGGAAGAGGAAGTGAATCCATTCTGCAAGAGGTTAGAGCCTGGGGCTCAGAGAAGCCACAGAGTCTGAGAGCAGAAGCAGTTAACCACAGAGCTGGAAAGGAGCCACCATGAGGGGCCCAGGAGTGGGCTGCTGTGCTGCCCATGTGTCCTTGGCGTACTCCTGTAAACTTTTTCAGAAACAAAAGCACCAGAAGCTGAAGAAAAATGTGAGGACAGCGGAGAGTTCTTTGAAGAATAGGGAGATACGGGCCAGGAACATAGCTCAGCAGCACAGTGCCTGCCTGGCAAGGGTGAGGTCATGAGTTCAGTTCCCAATACCAAAAAAAAAGGGAGATTTGAGCAGAGAAGAGGGGGAAAGAGCAAGATGGAACAGGCAATGGAATGGGTAACTCCCTGGAAGGGCAAAAGGTGGAAGGAGAAAGAGGTCTCATATCCATCACTAGAGCCAGAGGAGAGGGGAATGGAGGAGACTAAGAAGAGCAGAAACCTGGAAAACTGGCAGGCTCCTGCCAAGGTCCCCTGTGTCCTTGCCACCATCTAAAAGGTGGGGTCTCTGCTGGAAATTAAGTAAGAAGTTTGGGGAGAGGAGTGTGGGAAGTATGGAACAGCTTTGGGGAGTTTTCTAGAGCTCAGCTTCTCAAGCCAATCATGTACACAGATCACCTTGAATCTTGTTTCTCTGCAGAGTTTGATGTGGTGCCTCTGGATGGTACCTAAGATTCTGCATTTCTAACGAGCGCCCAGGAAAGATCAATGCTGCCAGCCCAAGGGGCACAGGACCACAGTGACAGAGTCACCTAAAAAGACGGACATAGGGATTGGGATAAGAATTCATCCTGTGGCCAGGTGTGGTGGCACATGCCGGCAATCCCAGCACTCAGGATGCTGAGGCAAGAGAATCTCTGAGTTCTAGGTCAGCCTGGGCTATGTAAGCGAGTTTAAGGTGAACCGGCACTACATAGCAAGATTCTGTCTAAACAAAACAAAACAAAACCACATCATCCTATGGCAACACCTACCTTTGGGGATCCCACCTAGGATAACAGCTGCCACCTTGAGAAATCCCGGTGGAAGTGGCAAGAGACATAAAGACACAGGAAAGAGGTCAGATGAGGAGGTAAGACCTCCAGATGGCAGGAGGTACAACAGTGCCTGCGGGGACCCTTCCTCTGGGTCAACCAGCTGGGGTAGGAAGGTGATGTTGCAGGGTCCCTGTGAGCTACCCGTCTTCAGGCTACCCCTGCTGCTCTGCAGGAAAGTACTGGTCTGATTAGGGGCTCGGCTTCTTCAGTCTGGATGGAAGGCACCAGGCCAGAATGTGGGGAGAAGTGTACAAACGCCCTAACCCCAGGGCCAAGGGCCAGATGCCTTGTGTGCCAGGAACTAATAAAAAGTAGAGTCTGAGGGGAGAGGTGGCTGGAGAGAAGGCTGAGGTGAAACTGGGCTCTGAGCCCCACTGTTTGACGTGCAACCAGCACTCAACTGGTTTCTGAAAGGCACTTTCAGTTCAGGCCACTGGGCCACCGGAGGGGATGGAGGTGCAGAAAGCGCCTCGGTTTGTCTGGGGTCCCTAACAGAGAGAGAGTATTTGAGTCTTTGGTTGGCAGAGGTTCGCCTGGGGAAGAGTGGACAACCCCAGAGGGTGTAAACAAAGAGTATGGCTAGGAGGCGTCAAAATGAGCAGCGAGTCCAGGAAGTGAGTGTCTGGCGTGCAGAGTACCGCACGTACTTGGGGGCTGAGATGAGGCCGAGAAGATGCTGGGGCTCAGTCCTGTGGCGACGGGCTGGCCATGGAGGTTCCTAGGCGCGGCGCGACGTGCCCCCTGGCCTCGGCCGGTTCCCTCGCGGTGCAGCCCTGGGTCCTTCCCGCCTCGGTTTCCCCAGCCCGCGCCGGTCTGACCGGCTCTCTGCTGCGGCCTCTGCCAGGCCGCCACCCCCGGCCCCGGCCACCGGCTAGCCAGGGTCCGCCCCGCCGCGGAGGCCCGAGCCCGGCCGCTCCTCCCCCGATGATGTCACGTCCCCGGCCGCCCCTCGGCCGGCCGCGCGCCCCGCCCCCGCCTCCCCGGCCGCCCGTCCCCTGGGCCCGCCCGCTCCCGACATCCCTCCTCCCGCCCGCGCTCCCTCCCTTCGGCTCCCGCTCCCCTGGGAGCGGCGGCGGCGGCGGCGGGATGGCCCGGGCCCGCGGCCAGGCCCCGGGGAGCGGCGGGCGGCGGCGGCCGCGGCGGGGCGGCGCGGGGGCCGGGCCCCGGGGGGAGTCTGCCGGGCTGCTGCTGCTGCTGCTCCAGGTGCTGCCGCCCGGGGCTGCGGCCGGGCCGGGGCGCCGGGGCGCTCGGGGCGCGGGCGGCGGCGGGGTCTGCTGGCCCGGCGCGGCCCCTTCCTTTCCCCGGGACGCGCGGCTGCTGCTTCTCCTGCCGCCGCCGCCGCCGCCGCTGTCGCCGCCGAGCTCCGCGCCCGCAGCCTCCGCCTCCCGGATGGTAATCAGCGCCCCGCGCTGGCGCCGCGGGCGGGCGGGCGGGAGGTGGGGGCGGCGAGGGGAGGGCGGGCAGCCCCGCGCCCCCGCCTCGCCCGAGCAGCCCCCAGGCGCCCGGACCCCCCCTCCACGACCGCGGCCCCGGGCGGCCGCCAGAGCGCGCCTCTGGGGCGCCTCTGCGCCGCGCGGCTGCGGGTTCCGCTCCCGCCCTCCCTGCCGCGCTCGCCGTCCGCCCGCGGCGCTCAGGCCGCGAGGGAATCCCTGCGTCTCCCCGCCCCGCGCCCCGGGAGGGGAGGGGACAGCGCTGGCGCCCGCGGACCCGCTTTCTCCGAGGGAGCGCCCGAGCCGCGAGCGCTCACGGAGCCCCGGACCCGGCGCTGCGCTGCGCTCCGGAGGCGCCGGGTGCCGTCGGGTCGCTCAGCCGCGGCGGGACTGGACCCCGGGCGGCGCGCGCGCCCACCGACAGCGCGTCCTTATGTTCCCCGCGCAGGACGCTCTGCCCCGCGGCGGGCTGAGCCTCAAGGAGGAGCCGCTGCTGCCCGCCGGCCTGGGCTCCGTGCGCTCCTGGATGCAGGGCGCCGGCATCCTGGACTCCAGCACCGCGGCGCAGAGGTAAGCGCGCGGCGGGACCGCACGCTCAGGGCACGGTGCGGAGGGGTCTCGACCCCGGACGGCGCGAGGAGCGCTTCCGCTCAGCTCCCCGGGGCGCAGTCGGCGCTGCCTCCCCAGACTGTGAGGCGGGCTGGGGCGGGGCTTCTGCCTCTGCTGCCGCCGTCCCGGCTCTGATTTCTGATGGTCGCTCGCGGGCGTCCCGGGCTCGGGAAGAGGCGGCGTCGCTCACAGCTACGGCCGTCTAGGAACGTCCAAGCTCCAGAACACCGAGAAACCCCGCTTCCTTCCTCTTTTCCCACTACTCTAGGAGTTGGAGGACGGGGGCCGAGCAGGGCCAAAGAGGCTGCTGGGGGCAGGAGAGTGGCGAAGGGATGAATTGGGCAGTCGGTCTGGCTGGACAGATTAGGGATGCAGCTCCGCCTCTGAGGCAGGTGTCCCCCCTCCCCGCCGTTGGTCCAGTGGGAGACCGGGAGTCGTTGGGAACTCAAAACCCACGCTTATTTCTTCGGAGTCCTTTGAAGAACTCTGACCAGGGGACCTAGTTGTCTGTGTGTTGGTGGGGAGAAGGGTTGTGAACTCTTGAGGTTTCAGATGGAAACTTTGAAGGTTTATTAACCTGCCCCTTACAGCACCTGAGATCCTGGCTTTTTGTAACAGCTGTGAGCATGGGGAACAGGTTGGCCATGCTATCGGGAGTTCATAGTAGCTAATGTTAGGGGGGGCCCACTGCAGTCATCTGGGACAAGTGGGCGCTGGCTGCTCTAATGTCTGAGCAGCTGCTGTCCAGCGGCCTGAAGGAAGTAGACGGGGAGTTGCCGGGGCAGACTAGGCCTGCCCCCAGCCCAGCTTTGCACTCCCAGTGCAGGGGTCACAACTCACTGGGCAGTAACCTCAGCTAGTAACAGACACTCATGGGCTTTCAGGTGCTAGCTGAAGCCGTGTTTCTGTGTGCCTGGGCTTTCATGGCCATCAGGAGGGAACCCTCGGAGCTCCATGGGGAGCTAGGCTTTTCAGAACGGGAAGGGATCTTTCAGATTAATTCTCAAGTTTTACAGGTTATATAATTATAGAAAAATTGGAATAAAGAAAAACAAATGCCTCTTGTCAACATAATGGCTGTCAGTATTTTAGTGTGTTTCATCCCATGTTCCTTCCCAGTTACTTTTTTCCTGCACTATGCTCACAGCTCTATCCTGTCTGTTTTTCTGTTCTTGCATTTTCTTTACCATGAGCCTGTCCTCAGCCCCGCCTTGGGCCATGTGGGGAGCGCTCCTTGCAGGCATGGGTGGAGAGCTGCAGTGAGGTCTCTGCCTTTGAAAGCCCCCATTTCTGATCCTCCTCCTGTGACTGCCCAGAGCCAGCAGGTTGGCTAAAGAGGAAGCAGGTGTGTGGGAGCCCATGTGGGGTGCAGCAAGTGTGGGAATGGGGCTCTGGCCACCCTTTTCCCCAGTTGCCTGCCCCAGGAGGTTGGTTCTTGAGTGCACTTGAGGTGTCAAGATGTCCAGTTTGAGTCTTCAGGACCACATCACTGGAACTCAGGGTTTCTAAAATTTGGGCGCATTTCAAGCCTGGGCTGCTTATCCCCAGGTCCAGAGACTTTTCCATCTCTGGATCCCAACTGGGAGTCCCCATGCATTTTGTTGATTTTCCTCTCCCCTTCCCAAGGGAAAGGCCAACCCCTGCTCTTCCCTACCTTGTGTGTTACCTACAATCCGAATCTTGTTCCTTAGTAAGTCCTTTGCTCAGGTGCCCCACCCCCAAACAGCAGCAAGGCACATTCCTTTCCCTGTCCCCCACTTCCCTCTTCACGTCTGCCTGGCTTCAGCCCCCACCCAAGGCTGCTTGGGACTAGAGTTGTCTAATTTTCAAGGTTTGTGGATGTCTCTTCTGTGTT
>PVLA01016588.1:0-20236 GCA_004027455.1 Hydrochoerus hydrochaeris
TTAAAAGAAAGGTAAAAATGTTTTTGAATTTGAGTTTATGAGACATTTGAGTTTATGATACAATTTGAGTTTCTGACATGAATCTGTATTGATTGGCTAGGGGAATATTTTATTATTGAATTTCAAGTCTTAGGTTCATACATTCATAAAACAGCTGAATTGATGACACCAAATCTGTGTGTTTCTAGCTAGTTCTTAGAGGTACATGAAGTACAAGTGAGAACTTGTCTCCCTAGGGAAAAAACATTAGGCAGGCAGCTGCCCCTGACAGGAGAACAGCAGAGAAAGGATTCAAAAAGGAAAGGAAAGTATGTGAAACACATCCTGCAGTGGTGCAGTGCACACACTTCTTCCAGAGGCGTCCTCATTTCTTCTTCTCATTTTAATCCTCCTAGATGACAGACTTACCAATATCTGTCACATCTATTCTATGGAAGAAAACTAATAAAATGCACTCCTGTACTTTGCCCTTACCATGAAAGATTGAAGAACAGATATTTTTATGAGTTTTGTCACTGATAATTAATACATATTTTATTACTGTTAATTAAAGCAGGGAAAACTGGAGCATTTCATTCTTAATAAATTTATTCTAAAAACTACATAGCTACCATAAATTAATAAATCTTAACTAAGCAATAAACTTCATCTCTAAAATTGAATGTTTTTTATTTTTTTCATTTAAGGAGAAAAAAACAGAAAAAGATATAAATATTACAGAATTTCCAAAAAAGCATAAAAATTAAGAAATAACTAGTTGATAAATTACACATTGTTCTTTTAGAAATAGTTGTTCAAGTTACAAAATTAAAGCAAGCAAGTGGACACTCAAGCAGTGAGATTACAAACAGATCTGTTCAACAATCCAACAAGAAATTGGAAATATGGCTATCAATCCTACACATTTTAATATACATGCAGTCATATCTTTTAGAGCACTTTCAATTTCCTCTTTTTTACAATAATAATTTTACATTTTAAAAAATTTTATTTAAAGAGAAGAAAAAATCAAAACAGTAAAAAGGGTAGCAACAATGCAGAATTCTAAATGAAAGAAAAAAAAAGAAAGAAAAGAAAAGGAAAAGAGAAAAAATCCACTAAGAAATCAGTAGTTTATAAATTACATGTTGTCATCTTGGATGTAGTTGTTCAAGTTACAAAGTTAAAGGATACATAGTAGACCTTCAAACAGTGAGAATGCAAACAGTTCTGCTCAAAGATCCAACAAAGATTCAGCAATATGGTCATCTATTTTACACACTCAAGCATACATGCAGTTATAATAATTTAGAGCACTTTTTTCCTCTCTTTTTTTACAATAGCAATTACACATTTGGTTTTATTATGCTTATAATTCTTATTTACTTTTTACACTAGAGACACAATATGATATTTTAAATATGAGTCTTATTTGTTTCATTAATGAGGATAGTCTCAAGTTGTCTCCAAAAGCCTCAAGATCATCCATTTTTATAGCTGAGTAATATTGTGTTGTATAAAAATGCCACATCTTTTTCACCCACCCTGCAATAGTTGGGCATCTTGGTTGTTTCCAAGATTTTGCCATCAAATTGTGCAGCTATGAACATGGGTGCACATATTTCACTGTGATATGAACTTTTCAGTTCTTCTGGGAAAATACCCAGGAAGGGAATAGCTGGATTGAAAGGGGCTTCCAATCCTAGTCTTGTGAGAATTCTCCATATACATTTTCATAATGGTTGCACCAGTCTACATTCCCACCAACAATGGAACAGAGTTCTCTGTTCCTTGCAGCCTCACCAACATTTGTTATAAGTTGATTTCTTGATGGCTGCTATTCTTTCCAGAGTAAGGTGAAATCTCAATGTTATTTTAAATCACCAGTGATGGTGAACATTTCTTCATGTATTTATTTGCCATATGTATATCTTCCTCCAAGAACTGTGTGTTCATCTCAGATGCCCATGTTTGGAGAGGGTCTTTGAGTTTGGGTGGCTTGATGTTTTTCAACTCTTTATATGTTCTGGATATAAGTCCTTTGTCTGAGGGACTGCTGACTAAAATTCTTTTCCACCTTGCTGGTTTTCTTTTCACTCTGTTGCTGATTTCTTTTGAAGTGCAGAAACTTTTCAATAATATGAGATCCCAATCATTGATTCTTTGAAGTGTTTCCCGTGAAGTTTGTGCTTTGTTCATGAATTCTCTGCCTATGCCTATGTCTCCAAAGCATCTACTTACCTTGTCTTCATTAGATTTAGTGTTCCTGTTTTAATATTAGGTATTTGATCCATTTAGACTTTAGTTTTGTACAAAGTGATAGGCTTGGATCTAGTTTCAGTTTTTGGCATGTGGAGAGTCAGTTTTTCCAAAACTATTTATTAAAGAGACTATCCTTCTTCCAGTGGACATATTTAACCCCTTTTTCAAATATCAGGTGGCTGAGAGTCATTGTAGTTGTGCTTGCATCTTCTAATCTGTTCCATTAATCCTCAAGTCTAATTCTTTGCCAGTACCATGCTGATATTATCACTGTGGCTTTACAGTATCATTTCAAGTCAGGAATTGAGATGCTTCCTGTCTTGATTTTGTTGTCCAGAATTGACTTTGCTATTCTAGGTTCCTTCTGTTTTCAAATGAATTTTAGAAGTGTTTTCTCTAGATCTGTGAGGTATGTCAATGGTATTTTGATTGGGATAGTGCCAAATCTGTACAACAGTTTTGGAAATATGGCTGTTTTCACAATGTTGGTTTTTCCTAACCTAGAGCAAGGAGTATTCTTCTATTTTCTAATATCCTTTTCAATCTCTCTTTTCAGCATAGTATAATTTTCAGCATATAGTTCTTTTACATTATTAGGTTGATTCCTAAGTATTTCATTTATTTAGATGTTATTGTAAAGGGGATTATTTCCATAATTTCTCTCTCAGTGAGTCTTTTGTTTGTGTACAGGAATGCTATTGATTTTTGAGCATTGACTTTGTATCCAGCTACACTGCTAAACTTGTTTATTACCTCTAGTAATCTTTAATGGAGTTTTTTGGGTCTTCTCTATAGAGTATCATGTCATCTGCAAAGAGTGATAATATAACTTCTTCCTTTCCTATCTTTATTCCTTTTATTTCTCTCTCCTGTCTGGTTGCTCTGGCTAGTGTTTCCAGAACTATATTGAAAAGGAGTAATGATAGTGGACATCCTTATCTTGTTCCTGATTTTAGTGAAAGCTTTCAGTTTTTGTCCATTTAATATAATGTGTGCTGTTGGTTTGTCATAGATGACCTTTATAACACTGAGGTAGAAACCATTTATTCTGAGTTTCTAAAGGTTTTTTTTTCATGAACATATGTTGAACATTGTCAAAACATTTTTCTGCATCTATTGAGAAAACCATGTGGTTTTTCTTTTTGGCTCTGTTGATGTGGTGTATTACATTTATTGATTTGCATATGTTAAACCATCCCTGCATTCCCGGAGTGAACCCCACTTGGTCATGATGTATAATCTTCTTGATGATTTGATGCATTCTGTTTGCCAGTATTCTATTGAGAATCTTGGCATCAATGTTTATTAGTGAGATTTGCCTGTAGATTTTTTTTGGTTGGATCTTTCTTTGCTTTTGGTATCAGAGTAATGCTTGCCTCCAGGAATGATTTAGGGAGGATTGTTTTTTTCTCAATTTCATTGAAGAGTTTAAGGAGTACTGGCATCAAATCTTCTCTAAATTTCTTGTAGAATTCAGCTGTGAATCCATCAGGACCTGGACTTTTCTTTGTTGTTAAGGTTTTAATTACATTTTCAATTTCAATAGGTGACATTGGGTTGTTCAAAATTACTATATCTTCTTAGTTGAGCTTTGCTAGTTCATATGTTTGTAGAAATATGTCCATTTCTTCTGTGTTTTCCACTCTATGTGAGTAGAGATTTTCAAAGTAGGCATTCATGATCTTTTGAATTTCCATGAGATCTGTAGTAATTTCTCCCTATTCAGTTCTTACTGCATGAATTTGGGTTTTTTCTTCCTTTCTTTTGATAAGGTTTTCTAGGGGTTTGTCCTTTTGTTTATTCTCTAAAAAACCAGCTTTTTGTTTCATTAATTCTTTGTATTGCTTTTTTAGTTTCAATTGCATTGGTTTCTGCTCTAAACTTTACAATTTCCTCTCTTCTATGAGACTTGGGTTTAGCTTGCTATTCTTTTTCTAGACACTTGAGATGGAGAATTAGGTTGTTTATTTGTGCTTGTTCTGTTTTCTTGATATGACAATTTATTGCTATATATTTCTCTCTTAAGACTGCTTTCATTGCATCCCACAGATTACAGTAGGTTACTTCTATATTGTCATTGAATTGTAGGTATTGTTTTGTTTCTTGTTTAACTTCATCTGGAGTCTACTGGTTGTTAAAAAGGCTGTTATTTAACTTTCATATATTTATGCAGGTTTTACAAATTCTTTCACCATTAATTTCTAATTTCATTGCACTATGGTCAGATATTATGCATGGTATGATTTCAATACCTTTGCACTTACTTAAAAATGGTTTATGGGATAATATATTGTCTATTTTGGAGAATGTCCCATGTCCAGCTGAGAGGAATGTGTATTCTGATGTGGTTGGGTGCAACACTGTGTAAACGTCTACTAAGTCCAATTGCTCAAAAGTATGATTCAATTTTGTTATTTCTTTGCTGACTTTTTGGTCTAGATGATCTGTGTCTTTGTGACAATGGGCTGTTAAGATCTCCTGTTACAATTGTGTTCTTGTGTATTTGGTTTTTCATGTCCATTAGTATCTGTCTTAAATAGTAGGGTGCTCCTGTATCTGGCCATATATATTTATATTTGTTAGTTCTTTCTCTTGAATTTTTGCACTGATCAGTATGTTGTGACTTTCCCTATCTCTTTTAATCATGTTAGGTTTGAAATTCACATTGTCTGCAAATAGAATATCTACCCCTACTTTTTCTGGTTTCCTGTTGCATGGAATACTGCTTTCCATTCTTTCACTTTTAATCTATGAATTTCCTTTTGGGTCAGATGTGTTTCTTTTATACAGCATATTGTGGGATCCTGTTTCTTGATCCATTCTGTCAATCCATTTCTTTTGATAGGTGAATTGAGGCCATTTATATTTATGGATATCACTTATACGTACTGGTTCAACTTTGCCATGTTATGTTCCAGTTGTTTCTTTCTGTTTTTCCTCTTATTTAATTGCTAATCCTACTTAGTGGTTTCTTTCTGTCATTGTTTTGGGGATTGTGGTCATTCTTATCACTGTCTAGTATGTCTTTCAGTACTCTTTCTAGGATTGGTTTGTTGGACATGAATTTCTTCAGTTGTTCTTTGTCATGGAAATATCTTGCTTCTCCATTAACTTTGAATGAAAATTTTGCAGGGTACATCAGTTTGGGTTGTAGGTTGTTTTCTTTCAGGGCTTGAAATACCTCATTCCAAGCTCTTGTTGACTTGAGTGTTTGTGCTGAAAAGTCTGCCATGATTCTAATGGGCTTTCCCTGATAGTTGAGTTATGTCTTTTCTCTGACAGCTTTTAACATTCTGTTTTTATGCTGTATGTCTGAGATCTTAATTATTATGTGTTTGGGTGTGGATTTATGTTGCTTGTGACTGTATGGTGTTCTGTATGCCTCACTTATCTGCACATCAGATTCTTTCCCCTGTTTGGGAAATTTTCTGCAATTATTTCTGTAAATACTTTACACATGTCATTTGCCTGGACTCCTGTATCTTTACTAATGCCTATTATTTTTATATTGTTGCTCTTGGCATCATCATAAAGCTTCTGGATTGTGATTTCATGCTGCTTTGTTATTTTTATAAGTTCTATCCTTTCCTGATCACTAACTGTGATCCTGTCCTCAAGGTCTGAAATCCTATCCTCAGCTTCCTTTAGGCAGTTTTGCACACTTTCAATAGAATCTTTTGTTTCTTGGATGTCTTTTGGAGTTTGTTTCATGAATTCTGCTTGTTTTCTATATTGTTCTTTCAAAGTTTCAATCAGTTTCCCATTCTCATATACCTTTTTCTCTACTTCTTTAGCTGCATTCAACAATTCTTTCACTAAAATTTTTACTTATATCTTTGCATGGGATACTTCTTCTAATTTGATTTCCTCTATAGCCTGATGAAGTTGTTTTTTTTTATTTCACTTGCTATCTTTTCAGAGATTCCTGGTGTGTTAATTTTGGGGTTATCTATTTCAATGTCTCCTATACTTTCTTCTGGTGAACTATATATTTGAGACTGCATTTTGCTTTTTTGCTTTGTGATTTTCACTCTGCCTGATATTTTCTATGTGTAAGAGGGCATCACACACACTCTTTTCAGACACACCAAGTTTTACAGTTAGTTGGAGGAGGTTTTACTACTGGCCCTATTCATCCCCTGTACACCTCTATTTTTGGGATATACTCAGCACACTGCTACTGTCAGTCAGCTGTAGTCCAAAGTTTGCCACCTGGGAGCAAAGTTCCAAATTTTCTCATACTAACTGGAGCTGTCTGAGATATTCTGATGTTCCAGGTGTGAGGTCTGCCCCAGCTGAAGCAGTTCAAAGCAGTTTTTAGTCTTGGGAGGGCCTCCTCGATGTTCTGGGTGGCAGGGAAGGCTCAGAGTGGAGATTCTGGTCAGCTTACCCCTGATGCAGGCTTCTGCTGAGTTCCTGGTGACAGGGCAGGCCCATGGTGGAGGTTCCTGGAAGTTTACCCCTGATGCAGGCTTCCTCTAAGTTCCCGGTTGCAGGCAGGGCCCAAGGTGGAGGTTCCGGGCAGATTATGCCTGATGCAGTCTTCTTCTAAGTTCCTGCTAGCAGAGCTGGGCCATGGTGGAGATTCTGGACAGCTTACCCCTGATGCAGTCTTCCGCTAAGTTCCTGGTGGCATTGCGAGCCCACAGGGAGGTTCTAGGCAGCTTACCCCCTCCTACTGTGCATATTTTGACAGGGCACGTAGGCTGAGTCTGAATCTTGGCAATTGTGAATTTTGTCCCAACACACATGGATATGCAGTTATCTCCATCATTTGCTGACTTCAGCTCTGCTGGATACACATCAAACAGTTGTATATTTCAATCCTAATCTGAAGAAGACTCGAGCTCCTTGGAAGAACCAGAAATCAGTACATCCTCATTTCCCTTTTAGTGCATGCAAGTTCTCAGACCAAACCACCTGTACGCCCTCCTCTTCCCCTAGCTCAGGATGTATATAAGGTGGTGTGTATACTGCCCCCTGCTGAGTTATGATTTACCTTTCTAAACTTCCCAAGTTGACATAATGCATTAACAATTAGAGCAGGTAATTTGTACATCAACAAAAGTCATATAACTATGAAACACACACCTTGAGGAGATATACTCCATCAATCTATGTCTGGTTATTTGAATAACTAGAAAATGCATAATAAAACCTCAAAACTCTGGATGATATTCAATATTTTTGCCTTATCTATGTGGTTGTGGCTAACTCCTCATAGGGAGGACAGAGTCGTCATTTCTGACATTTTATCATTTGCTCTTTTCTTCATCAAGATGTCTCATGCACACATGAACTTAATCAAGTGCATGGAACCTCCAACAAGGTCACTGTTTTACAAAGGTCATTGCTGGAAATGCAAACTTCCACCTGTTTCCTGTTCATGAAATCAAGATGTGTTCAACAGTATCACTGAGCTTGAACTTTAAGCATTAGTTTTCCATAGCAGAATAGGATAATAAGAACTAGCATACACTGCTCCTAGAAACTGAGCCCTTGAATGGAGCAGGTGAATTCTTGCTATGGATGCAGGTGGAAAAGGCTCCAAGAAGCTCAAGCCTGAGCAGCTTATGTCAAGTTCATCCTTATCCCCTTTTGAGGCTGCTGTTGATCCAGTTTTATTCTTTATTTTACACCTAACTGCTGAGATATTCAAGAAAACTTTTGTGGCTGACTAGGTGAGTCCCTCTTACCCACTAAAATCCATGTGATATATTCACAGCAGATCAGAGAGTGCAACACATGATGAAAGTATCCCCATCTTCTCCAACCCATGACTTCCACAAATTAGTTTCTTAACTGTGCTATTCATTTTAATTCCCCAGGGTAGGTTATATTGGGTTCTTTTTGTTCCCAATGTCTGTTTAATGTCACTGAGCTCTGCTGATCTTTAGTTAAAAATTCATAGGCTTTAAGAGGAAAAGTGGACTCTAAGTCTTGCTGTTGTGCTTTACATACCAGATATAAATCATATAGTACCATGCTTGTCCCCCTCTATTCTGTGGACACATAAAAAAGGTGAAACACAAAGCATATGAATTAAGAAAAGATAAAACAATAATACAAGGACCAGTTTGCAATTCTCAAAATCTTGGCATAAATTTATCTAAATACCTATCACCATAGGCAATTCTTACAGTGATTTCTTTTATAGTGTGACAACATTTTAAAAGCACATAAAATATAATAGGACTTTGAAAATGATGCTGTGTCATCTCTGTAATCATGTTAGCTTTTACTGTTTTCCTGTTGTCCATTCATAGCTATTAAAATGCTAATAGTAAACTAATTGAAATGACGTATGTTTGCATTAAATATCATAGTATCATTTGGTTTTATAACAAGCTTTTGCATAAAAGAGATGAAAGAATTTAAAAAGGTACAAGAAAAATCAGGAAAATACAAGGAAATATCACCATGAGATAGCACACCATGACCTGTGCACTGGATGCAGCTCTCTGTGAAAATGGAGTAACACAGTCTCCTGGCTACACTGGGTCGAAACTGTATTTGTACCTGGTCCCCAAGATCCTTGGTGTCTTAGGAATAAGTGACAGATATCGTGATACAATATAATGTCTGCTGCATCTTACAAGTAGGGTGTTTGTGACAGAAGTATACACCTTTGTAGAATATTTTATTGATCTTACCTAACAGGAGGCCAATATTTATGTCCCATGAGCAGGACTGAATGACTCTAATGAAGTAACATTTATTATTTATAGTTCACCTGTTCCTAGATGAGCATTTTTGTTTAATGACACAAAGTACAAACTAAAACAGACAAACACAGACACACAAGCACAGACACTTCTCATAAAAATATTTTTAAAGACAGCTGCAAAATTAGTACTTACAGCACACATTAGAAATTACTAGGCTCTGCTATTTATAATGTAAGTCTGATGTCACATGAAAAAGAGAAGAGAGGTTAAGAGCAATGACTGTAGACATTTGTGTGCTTAGGAAAAGTTGAGCAAGGCTGCTGTGGGGTCCTGAGATAAAACTGTGCCCATCTCTCCTGATTCTCTTCTCACTTTCTCTCACAAAGTTTCCCACAATTAATTACATGTACATTTGACCCTTTCTCAGCATCAGTTTTTTGGATAATCTGAATCTGGGCAGACATAGAGCTCCAAGACAGAAGCAGGGGTATCAGGGAGAGAAGGCAAACACAACAACCAAGGGAACAAGTGACAGTAGCTTGGAGCAAGTGGGGACAATAAGGGTGGACAGAAATCAAATTTTACTTGTCAAAGATAGAATGTCAAGAAAAAAATACAAACCCACAGAAAGAAGGAGTCTAGGCAATTAGCAGTTCATTGCAAAAGCCCCGTGTTCAATCCTCAACACCATGATAAAGAGAAAGGTTACAGACTGATTGCTAGGTTATGTGCTAAGAGAAGAAGTGGCAGTCCAAGGTGCCTCCATGGTTTCAGGGTTAAGAAACAGGAAAGGTGGAGTCTACTTCACCTGTGATGCTAAAGCCTGTGAGGATAACATGTTCTTGGAGTGACACTCAAGGCTTCATTTTGGATCTAGAAGGCTGGAGATACTATTACATAGGAAAAAGCAAATGTCACAGAGACTATTAATTTCATGAGCCCAGAGTACACAATAGGCTGTTGGATGAAGACTCAACTTTCAGAGTTGCTGTGTAGCTGGTATCTGATGCTACAGAACTGAAGGTGATCACTAAGAGGTAAGAGAAAGATTATCATAGGGAAAAACTAGGATCTGAGTCCTAGCATATTCTAGATTAGGCAAGAGAAGAGAATTCATCAAGAGACAAGAAAGGTCAGACAATTGCAGATTTGTCATAAGTGCCTGATGAAGTTCACATTTTAACAGAGTGTGGCCCCTTTTGAGAGTAAATACTGTTTGCCTTAAAGTTGGTTTAATGTGACTATTTTATTTAATTTTTGAGATAAGGTCTTGATAGGCAGTTCAGGGTCTTGAACCCACTATGGATCCCAGATTGTCTTCAAACTCAGGGACATCCTCCCACCTCAGTCTCTGGAGTACTGGGATTGCATGTGTATACCATCATGCCTGGTTTTTATATGATTTCACAGGAGTTGTGTCATGAGATTTTCCTTAGTAGATGCCTTCACATCTTCCTCTGTGCTTTTACTCTGTTTTATTTCTGTTATTTTAGTTTCCTTTCTTCCCAGGCCCTCCTGTTACAGCTCCTTGGGGTGGGCTGGAACAGCAGTAGTCTTCAGCTTTAATGGTTCCCCATCCATTCCACACCCACTGGAGATGGCCTCCTTAGGCCTTTTATGATGTCACAGTTCTAAGGCCACATCCTGCTGTGTTGAGTTTAGTTCCACCCTGCTTAAACCTCTTGTAGGCAGCCTGTGGAGTTGAGTGGAGTGTTAGAGGAAGTTTCCCTGTGATGGAAGGGACTGTCATAAAGTGGTCCCACCCCTTTCCCCCTCCCTGTCTTGGGTTATCTGAAAAGACCAGAAGGCAAAAATTGGCTGTGGCCAAAAAAAGGTAAAGCAAATAGGGCCCCAGCCCCTGGACCCAGAGCAAGCCCCCAGCTAGCAGCTCCTTGGCAGTCTGTATCCCCCTGGAAGCAAGTGGGGAGGGGCTCTCAGCACTCCAGTGCCTGTTCAAGTCCTGTAACAGCCCCTCTCCTCACAGCCCAAATGGATGCATCCACCTCCAGGGGTTCACTCCTGTAGGCCTCACATGGGTCTTGGCAGCCATCTCCACACACCTTAGCTCCATAAGCCCTACATCAGGGGAACACCTTCCCTTCCCCTGGCTGAGCACAGAGGATGCTGGGTGCACAGAGAGATTCTGCAGACAGAGATGGAGGAGTAGAATGTGCATAAGACACTTTCTATTGGACACCTTCATCACTAAACCTCACCTGGCCCTTAATCTTCCCACTTTGTCACCTAAACTTAAATCTGTTATCTATGGTGAAGTCTCAGATTTCTACCTGGAAGGTCCTGTGAACATGGGAAAGGGTGCATAGAGGTTTTGGTCACTGAGCTCCTTAACTTAGACATTGACCACATAAAACCTTCATCATGGACATCAAAAGTTTGACAGTGTCTCTGGGTAACCCAGTAGATCAGATTTGTGTGTGCTTTTTCTCCCTAGGAGTTGACTCTATAGTGAGACTCAAAATGTTTTCTAATTGCCCCCTTTACCTATGACTCTCCTCAGTGTGTGTGTGTGTGTGTGTGTGTGTGTGTGTGTATGACTGATTTCACCCACAGCCTTCAAAAGCAGAGGAAGCTCTCTATTACTGACTTACACCCCAGCATATTACTGTCTCTTTTCCCCACAGGACTTCTAGGGATTAAGTCCAGGGAGCACAGGGATCCATGCTCAGCCCCTTTTATTTCTTATTTTCTATATTAGAGGTAATTTACTACTTTTATCCCCTCAGGCTTCCCTCATTCTTATCCTGCTATTGCAACACCACCAGTGTTTGGGGTTACAGGTCTACACCACAATGACAAGTTTCTCTTTCTCTTTTCTTTCATTTCTTTCTTCCTGTTATTCAGCCACATTGATTGTTTGTTGAGTGACTAATTGATCATCACAGTGTGTTGTAAGCCTGTTGGCAGCATTAAGCAGATGATATGCATAAGAGTGTTGTATAGAAGATATGCAGGAGGATGTGAGCACAGGCTTTTTTTTGGTGAGTATCATTGCTCTTCTTTCCACAGTTAAGAGAGTTTCAAAAGTGTAAGAAACTTGATTGCTTTATGGTGGATAAAAGAGTAAGTATTTTAAAAATATTTATTTTAAGGGAGAAAGAAAGGGAAATTTAAAAAAGACAAAATAGAAAAAAAGAACACAGAGTTCAAAAAACACTTAACATCATAAAATCACTAGTTGATGCATTACATATTGTTAATCTAACAGTAATTGTTAAAGTTACAAAGTGAAAGCATAAAAAGTGGCTAGACATTCAAACATTGACAGTATAAACTCTTCTGTTCAATAACCTAACAAAAACTCAGCAATATGGTCTTCTATTTTACACACTATATATACTTTTATATCCTTTAAAGCACTTTCCTTCCCTTTTACATTTACATTGTCTATTATATCTATTATACTTTTATATCTGCTATGCTTATATATCTACTATAATTCTTGGATACCATTATTCTGTCCATTCTTTTTTTTCACTACAGAGACAATGTGATATTTACTAATGTGAGTCTTGTTGACTTAACTAATAATGATATTCTCAAGTTACCTCCATTTACTAATAAAGGCCTCAAGATCATCCTTTTTATAGCAAAGTTGTATTCCACTATATAAAAATACCACATTTTTTTCATCCACTCTGCAGTTGATGGGCATTTTTGTTATTTCCAAAATAACCTATCACAAATTGTGCTTCTATAAACATGGGTGCACATATATCAATGTGACATGACCTTTTCAATTTTTCTGTGAATATATCCAGGAGGGGGATAGCTGGATTTAATGGAACTTCCAATCCTAGATTTTTTAGGAGTCTCCATGCGACCTGCACAGTGGTTGCACTAGTCTGCACTCCCAACAACGGTGAAGAAGTGTTCCTTTTTCCCTGCATCCTCGCCAACATTTGATATCAGTTATTTTTCTTGATTGGAGCCATTCTTTCTGGGCTGAGATGAAATTTCAATGCTGTTTTAATTTGAATTTCTCGAATGACCAGTGATGGTGAACATTTTTTCATATATTTATTTGCCATTTGTATATCTTCATCTGAGAACTGTGTGTTCATCTCCAATTCCCATTTTTGAGAGGGTCTTTGAATTTGAGAAGCTTGATGTTTTTCATGTTTTTATATGTTCTCGATATAAGTCCTTTGTCTGAGGAATTGTTGGCTAAAATTCTTTCCCACTTGGTGGGTTTTCTTTTCAGTTTGTTGGTGATTTTTTTGAAGAACAAAAACTTTTTAGTAATATGAGACCCCAGTTGTTTATTCTTTGAAATATTTCACATGCAGTTTGTGTTTTATTCATCAATTCTCTCCCTACCCCTATGTCTCCAGTATTTTTACCTACTTTGTCCTCAAATAGATTTAGTGTTTCTGTTTTAATATTTAGATCTTTGATCCATTTTGATTTTAGTGTAGTGTGTGGTGATAGGTATGGGTCTATTTTCAGTCTTGGTCATGTGCAAAGCCAATTTTTTCAACACCATTTATTAAAGAGGCATTTTCCCAGTGAACATGTTTATCCCCTTTGTCAAATATAAGGTGGTTGAGTGTCTTTGTAGTATTTCTTGCATCTTCTAATCTGTTTCCTTGATCCTCATGTCTATTTCTTTGCCAGTACCATGCTGGTTTTATGACTGTGGCTTTGTAGAATAGTTTCAAGTCAGCTATTGAGATGCCACCTGTCTTGCCTTTTTTGCCCAGAATCACCTTCACTATTATAGGGTTCTCCTGTTTCCAAATGAATTTTAGGAATTTTTTCTAGATCTGTAATGTATGTTGATGGTATTTTGATTGGGATTTCATTGAATCTCCATAATGGGTTTTGGAAATATGGCCATTTTCACAATGTTGGTTCTTCCTAACCAAGATCAAGGAATATCCTCCCATTTTCTGATATCCTCTTCAATCTCCTTTTTTAGGGTAGTATAATTTTCAGCATATAGGTCTTTTATGTTCTTGGTTAGGTTGATTCTTAGGTATTTCATTTATTTAGATGCTATTGTGAAAGGTGATATTTCCATAATTTCTCTCTCAGTTTTTTGATTGTGTATAGAATGCTATTGATTTTTGAGTGTTGGCTTTGTATCCAGCTATGCTGCTGAATTTTTTTATTACCTCTAGTAGTCTTTTAATGGAGTTTTTGGGGTCTTCTATGTAGAGTATCCTGTCACCTACAAATAATGATAATTTAACTTCTTTTCATATTTATGCCTTTTATTTCTCCCTCTTGTCTGATTGCTCCAGCTAATATTTCCAGAATTATATTGAATAGGAGTGGTGATAGTAGACATCCTTGTCTTGTTCCTGATTTTAGAGTGAAGGCTTTCAGTTTTTTAGTATAATGTTGGCTGTTGGTTTGTCATAGATGGCCTTTATGAGACTGAGGTACATACTTTCTATTCTGAGTTTCTGTAGGGTTTTTATCATGAAAAGGTGTTGAACTTTATAAAAAGCTTTTTCTGCATCTATTGAGATGATCATGTAACTTTTATTTTTGGCTTTGTTGATGTGGTGTATTACATTTATTGGTTGCATATATTGAAAAATCCCTCCATTCCTGGAATAAAACCCACTTGGTTATGGTGTATAATCTTCTTAATGATTTGCTGCTTCCTGTTTGCCTGTACTTTTTTGAGAATTTTGCATCAATGTTGATTAGTTAGATTGGTTTCTAGTTATCCTTTTTGGTTGGGTCTTTCTCTGGTTTTGGTAGCACAGTGATACTTGCCTACAAGAATGAGTTAGGGAGGACTGCTTCTCTTTCAATTTCTTTGAAGAGTTTAAGGAGTATTGACATTACATCTTGTCTAAATTTTTTTATAGAATTTAGCTATGAATTTAGCTGTTTTTTTCTTTATTGGTAAGTTTTTAGTTAAGTTTTTTACTCCAGTAGCTGATATTGTGTTATTAAACCTACTATATATTCTTGGTTAAGCTTTGGTAGTTCATATGTTCCTAGAAACATATGCATTTACTCTGTGTTTTCTACCTTATGTGAGTAGAGAGTTTCAAAATAGATGTTCATGATCTTTTTAATTTCCATGGGGTCTGTTTAATTTCCTTCTTTTCAGTCCTAATTGTGTGGATTTGAGTTTTTTCTTTCTTTTTCTTGATAAGCTTTGCTAGGGGTTTATCAATTATGATTATTCTCTCAAAAACAGCTTTTGATTCATTAATTCTTTGTATTTTTTAATTTTCAATTGCATTACTTTCTGCTCTAGTATTTACAATTTTTTTTATTGGTACTGGTGATCAAACTCACAACTGTGTGCTTTCAAGGCAGTGCTTATGCCACTGAGCTAAATCCCCAGCCCCAATATTTACAATTTCCTCTCCTCAATGAGCTTTGGGTTTGGCTTGCTTTTCCTTTTCTAGAAACTTGTGATGTAGCATTAGGTTATTTATTTGTCTTTGTTCCATTTTCTTGATGTGATTATTTATTGCTATATATTTCCCTCTTAGGACTGCTTACATTGCATCCCCTAGGTTACAGTATGTTGTATCTGCATTTTCATTGTGTTGTGCATATTGTTCTATGTCCTCTATAATTTCATCTGTAACCCACTGGTTATTCAGAATTTTGTTGTTTAATTTCCATGTATTTATGCATGACTTGCAGGTTGCTTTGCCAATGATTTCCAATTTTAGTGCATGAGACAATCTTGCTCACTTTGCATTTACTTAAGAATGTTTTACAGGTTAATATATCATTTATTTTCGAGAATACCCATGGGCAGCTGTGAAGAATGTATATTCTTATGTGGTTGGGTGGAACATTGTAAACATCCACTAAGTCCATTTGCTCACAGGTATGATTCAGTTCTGTTATTTCTTTGCTAACTTTTTGTCTAGTTGACCTATCTCTTTGTGACAGTGGGGTGTTAAGGTCTCCAATTACAATTGTGTTCTTGAGTATTCTGTTTTTCATGTCTATTACTATTTGTCTTATATAGTTGGGTGCTCCTTTATTTGTTGAATATATTTTATAATTGTCAGTTCTTTCTCTTGAATTTTTGCACTTATGAGTATGTAGTAGTCTTATCACTCTTAGTTCTTTTAGGTTTGAAGTTCACTTGTCTGCAAACAAAATAGCTATCCCTGCTTTTTTCTCGGTTGCTCTTGCATGGAATACTGTTTTCCATCCTTTGACTTTGAATCAGAGTTTCTTTTTGAGTCAGATGTGTTTCTTGTATACAGAATATTGTGGGATCCTGTTTCTTGATCCATTCCATCAATCTGTTTCTTTTGATAGGTGAATTGAGCCCATTTACAGTTAGGATATCACTGATATGCACTGGCTTGACTTTGCCTTGTTGTGTTCCTATTGTTGGTTTCCTGCTTTTCTCCCTTGTTTAATTTCTTGTCCAGCCTGGTGATTTCTTTCTGTTGTTTTTCTGGAGATTGTGGTCACATTTATCTCTGTCTACCATGTCTTACAATACTCTTTCTAAAGTTGGTTTGGTGGACATGAATTTCTTCAGTTGTTCTTTGTCATTGCTGGTTCTTGTTTCTCCATTTAGTTTTTGGGGCTGGGGATTTAGCTCATTGGCTTAAGTGTGAAGTTGTGAGTTCAATCCCTGGTACCAAAAAAAAAAAAAGATAGTTGTGCTGGGTACAGCAGTCTGGGTTGAAACTTGTTATCTTTTAGGTTATCCTGAAGGTTTGCACAGAGAAGTCTGCCATGATTCTGATGGGCTTTCCTTGATAGGTGAGTTGTGTCTTTTCTCTATCAGATTTTAATATTCTGTTTTTATGTTGTATGTCTGAGATCTTAATTATTATATGTCTGGGTGTAGAATTATGTTGTTTATGATTGTTTAGTATTCTATATGCCTCATTTATTTGTATATCAGTTCCCCCCCATGTTTCTGCCATTGCTTTTGTGAACAGCTTAGTTATGTCCTTTGCCTTGACTCCTGCTTCCTCACTGATGTCTATTAATCTTACATTTTTTTCTCCTGGCATCATCTTGAAGCTGATATATTGTCATTTCATGCTGCTTTGTTGTTTTATAAGTTCTACCATTTCATGACCACTATCTGTTCTCCTGACCTCAAGGTCCAAAATTTTATCTTCAGCTTCATTTAAATGGCTTTGCTAACTTTCAATACAATTTTTGTTTCTTGGATATTTCTTTCAATTTGTTTCATGGATTCTGCTTGTTTCTTCATTGTTCATTCAGAGTTTCTATCAATTTCCCATGCTCATGTATTTTTTATCTATTTCTTCTCTAGCTATGTTGAGCAACTGATTTACTAAGGTTGCTATTTCTGTATTTACATAAGATTATTTCTAATTTGAGTTCCTATATAGCCTCATGGATTTGTTTCTTTAATTCATTTGCTATCTTTTCAGAGATTTCTAGTGTATGACTTTTAATGTGCTTTATTCCATTGTCACCTATACTTGCTCCTGTTGGACTAGATGTTTGAGATAGCATTTTGCATTTTTTTAGTCATTTTCACCTTTTTTGTAAATATCTGGTCTTTCTACCCCAACAGTCACAGCTGTCTGTAGTGTGAGCTTTAGGGTCCTACTTTGTGGTTGATGTTGGCCAAGTTTCTGGGCACCACAAAGAAGAGGAGATTGTTACCTGAATTCCTCCTACAGGGTCTGTTGGGTGAGTCCTATATTTTTTCTGTGCTATCTATCCTAGAAGTATTGATGTAGGACAACTCTTAGTTCCTGCTTTTGTTATATCTTCAGGTTGTTGCAGGTCACCAGATCTCCCTGGCTATAGGGTTTGTGTCAGCTGAGGCCCTACTGTGTCACTGGGGGTCTCATAAGCTCTTTTAATTTTTTCTAAGTTTGGGGAAATTATTGGCACACTTCTCAACCTGTGTGATGTTCTCTGTGTGGCAGGGGGCATTACCCACTATCTTGCCAGGTTATCCAGGGCCTTACAGTAGGAGGGAGTTTCACTTCCAGTCCTATTTACCCACTTCAGTCCTCTATTTTAGGGGCAAACTCACCACACTGACTGGAGCCTGCTGAGGTCTTCTGTTTGGGTGAGGGGTTCATGAGTCTCTCATCCAGCCAGCACAGTAATCCACTGTAGTCCAAGGTTCTGGAAGAAGGTGTTGGACCCAAAGATCAACTGCAATACCAGGTCCAGGAGACAGTTGGTTTCCCCAAGGGGGCAGGCCCAGTGGCATCAGTCAGAAGTGGGCTTCTGCAATTTTCCCAGTGGAATGGTAGGCCCAGTGGTGGCAGTCCCAAACAGCTCAGGACTGTGGCAGGCTTCTGTGATGTTCGTGGCAGAAGGGTGGGCACAGTAGTGGTGTTTTAGGCTGCTCAGACCTGAAGCAAGCTTCCCCAGTGTTTCCCATGGAAGGGGAACCCAGTGATGGCACACCCAGACTGTTCAGTAAGTGAGAAGCTGGCCCCTCTCCAACCACACTGCTCCATCCAAAGGGCTGGAGGGTGGTGGTGGCCAAAAAAGTAAGTTTCTAAAAGACATAAAACCTAAGACAGCCAGTGGTGGAGAATGTCACTCACAGGAAGCTGTGTGTCATGGCTGGCCAGGCAGCTGAGGATGAGGATGCAATGGCACTAGAGGGTCAGAGTACAGATGAGAACAATGTCAGGTGCTAAGAATTATGCATTTGGGGCTGGGCATGTTATAGCTCAGTGGGAGAGTTTCAAAGAGAGCACTGCAGCTTGTCGTCAGAAAAGGGAAAATGGGACAGATACTATGGTGCTAGACATGTCACAGGTAACCAGTTCCTCCCTCCATATATTGGCCCCTGTGCCTTGGGCAGGTGCATGAGTTAAACTAGGAGAGGGACGGGAGGGTTAAGAACCCTCCTGTCTAGTCTAGTGAACTGCAGAAACTCATGTGTGAGTGGGGACAAGGGTGACTTGGGAAGGGTGGTGTGCCCAACCTGTTTGTGGTGCTTACACTGCCCCAGGAAGCAGGTTGGACTCAAGGACATAGAGATAAAGGGAAAAGCATCTATGCCAGGACCTTGAAATTTAGACATATATCTGAACCTCAGTGTCCCCATTTGCAGAAAGGGTTGTTTTGCCCCCTGCTGATCCCCACCCAGGATCCATACAGAAAAGTGCCTTCAGGCCTGGCCATCATGTGGGTGTGAAGAATGAGTCATGAAGTACCCAAGGCACAAGCAAGAAGCTTGGAGTTGGGGGCTGAGCACTGAGGAGCTTGTTCAGGGCCCAGAGACCCGGACTCTTACTGCTGCCTCCTTTCTCACCTGTGCCCCAGCCCTGCAACCCAAAACAGGGCCATGCCTGGAACATCAGTGGCTGCTGTGGGAGCCATATAAGGTGAAGAAGGAGGTGGAGAGTGAATAATCTCCAAAATAAATAAATAGCACAGAAAAAAACCATCATGATACTGACATAGTAGTCTCAGAAAATGATATCACTTCAATTTGGAAAAGGGAGAAGAAAGTGGAAACAGAGTGCTAACCTGGAAATGTAGAATTTTGCTCCCTCTCTATTCTGTGCACTCCTTGTATGACCTTTTCATATTGGCAGTTTTCTTATTGATCAAGACATCATTATAAATAATATTATAGTATTAGCATGCTATTTTTCATAGTCAATGTGAGTAGTATCTATGATCAATTCTTAGACCAAGATCTTCCAGATTCATGATTTGGGTATTTTTCTAGCATATTCTGGAGGTACCTACAGCAGGAATGGAGATTATTCTGCCAGACTACTCTTCTCCTTTGCACAGCAGAGTACCCTGCCATCTGCCCCAAACAGGGGACAATCCTAACAATGAGGAATTGTGAAGAGGAGGATGCACAGAGGAGGAGGATGACAAAAATTGGAGAAGGAGGAGCAGAAGAAGCAGGAAAAGGAGAAGAGGAGGAGGATGAATGAGTGGAGGATGAAGAGAAGCAGGAGAAGTAGGAGGAAGAGGAGGATGAAGAAGTGGAGGAGGATGAGGATCTGGAGGAGGAGGTCAAACAAGTGGAGGAGGAGGAGCAGAAGAGGTAGGAGAAGGAGGAGAAGGAAGAGGATAAATAATTGGAGGAGGCAGATGAGGATGAAGGAATGGAGGAGGAGGATGAAGGAGTGAAGGAGGACAAATGAGTGAAGGATGAGAAGGAGCATTGGAATCAGGAGGAGGAGGAGGATGAACAAGTGGAAGAGGAGGAGAAGCAAGAGAGGAAAAGGAGAAGGAGGAGAATCTGAAGGGCAGGAGAAAGTGGAAATGGAGGAGGATCAGGGGATGGAGGAGAAGAAGGAGCAGGAGGATGATGAGGAGGAATATATCAATCTGCTGTTCCCCATGAAGGGAGAGAAGCAGGTAGTCCTAGATGTCTCCTTAGG